>ML384007.1:0-26518 GCA_005239525.1 Nicotiana knightiana
ATAATTAATTGCGGTAATAAATAAGCCATAATCAATAAAATACAAGAATAGTTAAAAATTGATATAAGCCTTATATGAGTCAATAAAGCGACCGTGCTAGGGGGATTCGAGGGGTGCCTTACACCTTCCCCTCGGTCAACAGAATTTCTTACTCAGTTTTCTGTTTTCGTAGACCATGAATTAGGAGTCAAACTTTTTCTTTTGATAAGGGATTCAATAAAAGGTGGCTTGGAACACCAAAACTCAATTCCATGTGGCGACTCTACATAATAAATAATCCCTTTTCAAAACGTCACTTTAATTGGAAAAACTCTTCTAACTCAACCTCGTAATAGAGTTGTGTGGCAAAAAAGAGGTGTGACAGTCACGACCCAAACCACCAAGTCGTGATGGAGCCTATCGTGGTACTAGGCTAGCCGACTCATTACCTAAAACAAACAATATTTCATTTAAAAAAATCTATCTTTCAAACCATTTAATCATAATCCTTTCAGAGGAAACCCAAAACAAAGGAAAAATATGCGAAAAATACAGCCCGACATCGGGTGTCACTAGCCATGAGAATCTACAATACAAGTCTGATAACGTTAAGACTAATACAGTCTGGAGTGTCTAACAGAAATAACTGTAGGAAGATAGGAAGGAGAAGGGCAAGGCTGCGATCGCCAAGCAGCTACCTTGCCAACTCCAAAGATCTGCAGTGGATGAATCAGCACTCACTCAAACGTCCAGTAACACCTAGATCTGCACACAAGGTGCAAAGAGTAATATGAGTACGCCAACCCATTAAGTAACAATCATAAATAAAGACTGAGTGGCAATGACGAGCAGTAAAATCACATAAAGTTCATAATATAAAGTCTCGTGTTCAGGTCAAATCATCTCGTAAAACTCCAGTTTCGATAGAAAACATGTAAAAATATTTTCAACAGTTTCAATAGAGGCTTAACACAAAAATTGAGTGAAAACAATGAAGTCATAAACAAGCCCCTCAGGCAAAATATCACTCATAAACAGCCTCTCGGGCAAGCCTCACAGTTACTCATGAACAACTCCTCGGGCATACCTCGCAATCACTTATATCAGCCCCTCGGGCATACCTCACCATCACTCATGCCTCCCAGTCACTCGTCGCTCAGCACTCACACTCACACTCGCATTCGCACTCGCACTCGCACTCAGTAGGTACCTGCGCTCACTGGGGGTGTGTATAGACTCTGGAGGGGCTTCTTCAGCCCAAGCGCTATATCAAGCCAAATCATGGCATCAAATCACTCAAGCCCTCGGCCTATAATAAACATGTTGCGGCTTGTATCCCGATCCCATATCATATCCTAACAAATCAGGCCCTCGGCCTCATTCAATCATAAACCTCGCAAGCCACTCGGGCATTTTAGTAAGAACAGGGAACTCAGCCCAAAACAACTTTTATATGAATCAAGGTATAGTAATGAAACTGAATTAAACAGTAACAGGTAAAATCATGACTGAGTGTAGATTTCAAATCAAAGTAGTGTGAGGATAGTAATAGACACCCCTGGGGGTCCAAACAGTCTTGGCACAAGGCCCAAGCATGGCATTCAGTCCAAGTTATAATAATTCTTTCTAAAACACATGGCTAATATACAAATTTAATTAAAATATGAAACTCTACAGTTGCCACGGACGGACCAAGTCACAATCCCTAATGATGCACGCCCACACGCACATCACCTAGCATGTGCGTCACCCCAATATAGTGAAATAGTACGAGATCCGGGGTTTCATACCCTCAGGACTAGATTTACAATCGTTACTTACCTCAAACCAAACAAAACTCTAGCCCGCGATGTTCTTGCCCCTCGATTCGACCTTCAAATGCTCTGAACCTATCCAAATCAGTATATTATCAGCAATACCCACTTAAGGAATGAATCCCATATGAAAGTTATCAATCTAGACCACAAATCCCGAAATTGGTCAAACCCGGCCCCTGGGTCCACGTCTCGAAATCCGATAAAAGTTACAAAACTAAGGAACCCATTTACTCATGAGTCCAACCATACCAAATTTATCAAAATCCGACTTCGAATCGATATTTCAACTCCCAAAAAATCCACTTTATGAAGTTTTCTACAAGTTTTCCCCAATTTTCACCCCAATTCACCAATTAAATGATGAATTCAATGATATATTCATGTATTTTAGCCAAATCCGAGTTAGAATCACTTACCCCGATGAATATATTGAAAAACCTTCAAAATATCGCCAAAACCCGAGCTCTCTAGGTCAAAATATGAAATAAAACCCTGAATCTCGTATTTATAGTGCACCCTTTGGATCCCTATTTTGCTTACCGCCAAATACCGCCGCCGCCGCGCTCGCCGCTCTGCGATCCGCCGCGACAGAGATCTCTGTTATTCGCGCCATCCTATACCGCTAACCGTAGAATACTACCGCCCCCGTGAAGTCCTTCCGGTGACCGCAAAATTCCGACGCGGTCCGCACTCTCAACTTCAGAGACCAACATCAGCAACACCAACAACTGTTTTTCACAAACTAAACTTCTCTGTTGACCATCGAAAACACACCTGAGGCCTTTGGGACCTCAACCAACCATACCAACTCATCCCATAACATCATTCAAACTTAGCCAAACCTACGAATCACTCAAAATAACACCAAAACATCAAATCAAGCTCGGATTCAAGCCTAAGAACTCAAAACTCCTAAATCTCCACAAACGATAACGAAACCAATCAAACCTTGTCTAAACATCCTCAAATTTTGCACACAAGTCAAATATGACACCACAAATCTATTCCAACTTCCGGAATTCCATTTTGACCTTGATATCTAATTTTCCACTACCGATTGAAATTCGCTAAATTCCAATTTCGCCAATTCAAGCCTAACTCTACCACGATCTCCCTAATCACATTCCGAACCGAACCAACCTACCCGATACCGTGAAATATAGTTGAACAACACCTAAAGAAACAAAAATGGGGGAAACAGGCTAAAACTCTCGGAACGACCAGACGGGTTGTTACATCCTCCCCCTCTTAAACAAACGTTCGTCCTCGAACGAGTCTAGAAGCATACCTGGAGTCTCAAATTGGTGTGGATATCTTCTCCGTATATCCCGCTCAATTTCCTAGCTGGCCTCCTCCACAGGCTGGCCCCTCCACTGCACTTTCACTGAAGCTATATCCTTAGACCTCAACTTCCAAATTTGTCGATCCAAAATAGTCATTGTATCCACATCATAAGTCATCTCACCCTCCAACTGAACCGTGTTGAAGTCCAAAACATGGGACGGGTCCCCCAACATACTTTCGAAGCATAGAAACATGAAACACTGGATGCACACTCGACAAGCTGGGTGGCAAAGCAAGCTCATAGGCCACCTCCCCAATCCTCTGAAGTACCTCAAAAGGCCCAATGAGCTGGGGGCTCAACTTGCCCCTTTTCCCAAAACTCATAACACCTTTCATAGGTGAAACCTTCAGCAACACCTTTTCTCTAACCATGAAGTATACATCACGGACCTTCCTGTCCGCATAGCTTTTCTATCTAGACTGTGCCATGCGGAGCCGCTCCTGAATCATTTTTACCTTATCTAAAGCATCTTGTACCAAATCTGTACCCAAGAGTGTAGCCTCACCCAGCTCAAAACATCCCACCAGAGATCTACACCTCCTCCCATATAAAGCCTATTACGGAGCCATTTGAATACTCGGCTAATTACTATTATTATATGCAAATTCTGCGAGTGGCAGAAACTGGTCCCATAAACCCCCAAAGTTGATGACACAAGCACGCAACATGTCCTCCAGTATCTGAATAGTGCGCTTGGACTGCCCGTCTGTTTGAGGGTGAAAAACTGTGCTCAACTCAACCTGAGTACCCTACTCCCAATGCACGGCCCTCCAAAACTGCAATGTGAACTGAGTACCTCTATCAGAATTGATGGAAACGGGGACGCCATGCAAACGAACAATCTCTCAAATATATATCTCAGCCAACCGCTCTGAAGTGTAAGTAGCACCAACAGGAATGAACTGCGCAGACTTGATCAGCCGATCCACAGTAACCCATATAGCATTGAACTTCCTCGGAGTCCGTGGGAGCCAAACTACAAAGTCCATGGTGATCCTCTCCCACTTCCACTCAGAAATATCTAATCTTCGAAGCAAGCCACCCGGTCTCTGATGCTCATACTTAACCTGCTCACAGTTGAGACATCGATCTACAAATCCAACGATATCCTTCTTCATCCGCCTCCACCAGTAGTGTTGTCTCAAATCCTGGTACATCTTTGTTGCACCCGGATGGATGGAATACCGCGAGCTGTGGACCTCACCAAGAATCAACTCCCGAAGCCCATCCACATTAGGCACACATAACCATCCCTACATCCTCATCACACCGTCATCACCAATGGTCACATCCCTAGCATCACCTCGTCGGACCCTGTCCTGAAGAACGAGCAAGTGTAGGTCATCATATTGGCGCTCCCTGATACGGTCATAAAGAGAAGACCTGGAGGCTATGCAAGACAATACCCGACTAGGCTCCGAAATATCCAATCTCACAAGTTGGACTGCTAAGGCCTGAACATCCAATGCTAAAGGTCTCTCTGCTGCTGGGAGATATGCTAAACTCCCCAAACTCTCTGCCCGACGACTCAAGGCATAGTCCACCAAATTGTCCTTTCCTGGATGGTATAAAATAGTGATATCACTGTCCTTGAGGAGCTCCAACCATCTCCGATGATGCAAATTAAGATCCTTCTGCTTAAACACATATTGCAGACTCCGGTTATCAGTATAGATCTAACAATGGACTCCATACAAATAATGACGCCAAATCTTTAAGGCGTGAACAGGGGCTGCTAACTCAAGATCATGCACCGGATAATTATTCACATGGGTCTTCAACTGGTGCGAGGCATAGGCAATCACCCTACTCTCCTCCATCAAAGAAAAACCAATGCCTATCCTCGAGGCTTCACAATACACGATATAAGAACATGAAGCTGATGGGAGAACTAACACTGGAGCTATGGTCAAAGCTGTCTTGAGCTTCTAAAAGATCTCCTCACACTCGTCTGACCACCTGAATGGAGCACCCTTCTGGGGTCAATTGGGCCAAGTGCGATGAAATCGATGAAAATCCCTCCACAAAGCGACGGTAATATCCCGCTAAACTAAGGAGGGTCCTAATCTCCGTAGCTGAGGACGGTCTAGGCTAACTCTTCACCGCCTCTATCTTCTTCGAATCCACCTGAATACCCTCACTGGACACTACGTGTCCCAAGAATGCTACTAAGCCCAGCCAAAAATCACACTTGGAGAACTTTGCATAAAGCTTCTCTTTCCTCAATCTCTATAACACAACCCTAAAATGTTGAGCATGCTCCTTCTCGCTACGAGAGTACACCAAGATGTCAATAATGAACACAATAACGAAGGAGTCTAAATATGGATGAAATACACTGTTCATCAAATGCATGAACGCTGCTGGGGTATTGGTCAGCCCAAAAGACATCAGCAAGAACTCATAATGGCCATGGCGGGTCCTGAAAGTTGTCTTAGGAATATCCAAATCCTGAACCTTCAGCTGGTGATACCCGGACCTAAAGTCAATCTTAGAGAACACACTCGCTCCCTGAAGCTGGTCAAATAAATCATCAATACGAGGTAGAGGATACTTATTCTTTACTCTGACCTTGTTCAACTGCCTGTAGTCAATACACATTCTCATGGACTCATCCTTCTTCTTCATAAATAGAACCGGTGCACCCCAAGGTGATACACTAGGCCGAATAAACCCATTATCTAGGAGTTCCTGAAGTTTCTCTTTCAGTTCCTTCAACTCTGTCGGTTCCATACGATACGGTGGAATAGAAATAGGCTGAGTTCTTGGTACCAAATCAATACTAAAGTCAGTGTCCCTGTCAGTCGGCATGCCCGACAGGTCTGCAGGAAACACATCCAGAAAATCACGGACCACAGGAACAGAATCAATAGTTAGAGTCTCTACACTGAAATCCCTCACAAACACCAAATAAGATAGGCAACCCTTCTCAACCATGTGCTGAGCCTTTAGGTACGAAATCACCTTACTAGGCACATAATCTATAGAACCACTCCACTCAACCCTCAGAAATACCGGCATTGCTAAGGTCACGAACTTAGCATGACAATCAAGGACAGCATGACATGGAGATAACCAATCCATGCCCAATATCACATCAATTTCAACCATACTAAGCAATAACAAATCCACTCGGGTCTCCTGACCCCCAATGGATACCACACATGACCGATACACACGGTCCACAACCATAGTATCGCCCACAAGAGTAGACACATGAACAAATGTAACTAAAGACTCATGGGGCATATTCAGAAAATGGGCAAAATATTATGAAATATATGGATCAAATAAGACTGAGGCATCTCGGTGACATACTGAAACACTACTTGTAATCACGGCATCTAAATCCATAGCATCTGGTCTGGCCGGAAGTGCATAAAAACGGGCTTAACCACCACCAAATCGACCTCCTCCTCTAGGGCGGCCCTTAGCTACCTGAACCCCACCCCTAGCTGGCTGGGCGGGTGGTGAAGTAACTGGTGCTGAATTCAAGGGCAGACTCCTCTGTTGGGATGAACCCCCTGACGACGAGGACATTGCCTCCACATATGCCCAAACTCCCCACACTCAAAATAACTCTTGTGACTGGTGACTGGGATTGAAGGGAACCCCTAGCACCGGGATGACTGGTAGAAGAACCCAGCATGGAGGAGACCTGAGCTGATGGAGCATAGGATGAAGTCTGTGCTAGGAGGGCACTAAATATGGGTGGCCCTGATGAGAGCTGTGAGGACCATGGCCAGATGATCCACCACGGTGACCTATACGGGCTGACTGAGTGGATGGCCTTTGCTGTGCTGAAACTGCCCTCCTGAAGGAACAACACCAAAACTACCAGATCCCCAATGCCTTTTGGCCTCCCTCTCAACTCGCTCCTGGCGATGAACTGACTCAATCTCTCGGGCGATGTCAACCACCTCCTCAAAAGTAGCATCAGACACCCTCTCTCTGGTCATAAGAATCCGAAGCTGATATGAGAGGCCATCCACGAACCTCCTAAATCTCTCCCTGTCCGTAGGAACCAACCAAATAGCATGTCGGGCTAACTCCAAAAAGCTCATCTCATACTGCGTCAAAGTCATATCATCTTGACGCAACTGCTCGAACTGCCTACGTAGCTCCTCCCTGCGGGACTGTGGCACATACTTCTCCAGAAAAAGAGCAGAGAACTGCTGCCAGGTAAGAGGCACTGCACCAATAGGCCTACGCCTCTCATAAGCCTCCCACCAAGTTAAGGCATCTCCCGAAAACTGGAAGGTAGTGAACGAGACCTCATTGATCTCCAAAATACCCGTTGTGCGGAGAATCCTCTAAGACTTATCCAAGAAACATTGGGCATCCTCACCCTTTGCACCGCTGAAGGTCGGATGCTGAAGTCTACCAAATCTCTCCAACCTACGTTGCTCGTCATCAGGCATGACTGAAACCACATAATCCTGAGCTGGGGAAACCGACTGGGCTGTAGGTGCCCCTGGTGTCTGAAGTCCCTGAACAACCTACTCTGGTGTGTGAGCGGCAGGAGTCTGAGTGCCTTCCCCTGCTTGAGAAGTAGCTGAGGTCGTAGTAACTGAGACCGCCTGAGCCAGGACAATGCATACTGATAGAATCTGGGCCAAGGCCTCCTGAATGCCAGGAATCACAATGGGCACAGGAGGTGCGATCGATTCCAACCCTACACCACTATAAAGTAGCAAGGAGAGGTCGATGCAGTTTTACCCGATAGGTCAGGATCGATATCCACAGGAAGTTAATATTGGATGAGAGTTTGGTTTCTACCTATTCTAACGGTGCGTGTTGTTTCTAATTTCACTTCTAAACATGGTTGGGATTGTTTCTATTCTAGTTTCAATGCTATTTATTGCTAAAAGTAATCTAAGTACAATGTTTTTGTGAGAATTTTTCAAATGATAAAAAGCACTAGGGAAGTGACTTCCGCCTAGGCGAGTATCTAATGGGGTCGAGAGTCTAGGACTAGCCTGTTATGATTAGGGTCGTGATATAACCTTCACACATAAATACTCACTCTATACCTCTCGGTAGTTTGAGTGACTTTGCCCGATTTGAATTTCTCAAGCCCAAATGGGTGTTCAAGCAATGCAAGTGAAATTGGCTCAAGTCAGGTATTACTATCTCTAGGTTTAACCCTTTAATTGGGGCTATCAATCTCTTGAATTCACACCAATTCCTTGGTAGCCTACTTTTGCTAGACTTAGTCCCTCTTTCTCAAGAAGAGCCTAAGTCATAAAGGCACGAATCGATGTTTGCAACCACCAATTATAATATTAAAGCATAAAATAAGCTAAATATCACTAACCCATACACAATTAAGCCCTAAACTCAAGACCCATTAAATACCTACACTAGGGTTGGGTCACAACCCTAGCTATGGGGTTTAGCTACTCATAATAATGGTAGGAATCAAAGATGGAGATGTAATATTAGCCATAAAATTCAAATACAAGAATAAAACCTAAAGATAGAAGCTAACACTACTCTAAAATTACTCAAAACGATAAAGTGTGGTTGTTCACGTGTTCACTGATACAAAACTTGACCTAAAAATGTCAAAAAGATCTATTTATGCACAGCCAAAATTTCTGAACAAAAATTCCCTTACGGAGGTTTCACTGACCGCGTAATAATAGGCGTGTCCGCGCTTGGACTTTCACGGTCGCGCAATAACAAGCGCGGTCTGCATTTTTTCAAATCTGGGCTTAGGTTGGACTAGGTTTCGCGGAACCGCGTAAATTTGTTCACATCTATATTAGCTTCAATCACGTCCGCATATTTTTGTTCGCGGACCGCGTTCCTGAATTAAACTTGACCTGCAGGATATCTGAACCTCTTGCACTCTCAGCGAAATATCCTTCGCGTTCGCGTTAGACCAATACGCGATCGCGTAATTTGAACGCGTCCAGCGACAATGTTTGTACTTAAATGCAACTTCTCTGAACCTCAATATCGTGGGCCGCGTAATAGTATCCGCTTCAGCGATGAACCCAACACGGCCGCACTTTTCCATCGCGGTCAGCGGTCCAATTCAAGCCTTGGTTTGTGCAAGTTTGACTCCTTCATGAGCTTATTTTGGCTTCTTTGCCTCATTTTGACCAAACCTTGGAAGCAAGAACATTAAGTTAGTTTTCAGGAATACCTGTACGCAATTTTGACCCGAAACCTAAGCAAAAAGAGCAAATAATAGGCTAAAATACCCAGTTATCAACTCCCCCAAACTTAAGCTTTTGCTTGTCCTCAAGCAAACAAGGTAATTCCCACCTCCACAAGAAAAAGAAAGGAAAATTTAGTTGTCCTAAGGTGACTTCACAAGGCATCAATTGATACTATCAATTACCCTCAACACAAATGCATTATCAACAATATCATGCTATGACCTTTTGAGTTCCATAGTTCTAGAGTGACGCAAGAGCATCAAGAGTTGAGTCAATTAATCAAGGAAGCTCGCTCTCTCACGTAAGTCATTGTGGATCCCAGACTCCTCCTTCTCTACTCTCCATGAGATAATATCCTTATAGAATATGACACTCAAAACAGGGATTGTAAAGAAGTGCGTTCATTGCTCTTAAAAGAATGTCAAAAGTCCGACTCTAAATACCATAAGCTTGCCCCTCATGTAAATCACCACTAATGTAAGCTCACTCAACTTGAAATACCATAGGTCTTTAGCGGGATGCAATGAAGGCTTTTTGGATCAAGGTAGGACATAACGAACTATGATGGGTTTATCTTTCCTTAAGCACTCCATTTTCTCAATTCGGTTCATATCTTTTTGACTCTTTGAGTCATATTCTTCTTCCTTAGGGGAACTAGAGAGACACATCGTCACTCTTTCTTACTCATGATGATCATTTTCTCCTTTTCTCAACTTTCCATTCCTTTCAACATTGTTCTTTTTGAATCCCTTCAAACTTTTCTTTCTTTTTGACATCTTTATTTTTATCTATTCATCTTTTTCCTTGTCTCTCCTTCTCATCAATTCTTTTTTGTTCTTTGAACCTTTTATCACTTGAAGTTCTTCGTCTCTCCCCCAAACTTATGATTTTTTCCTATTGTTCAACATGAATTCTAAGGAAAGATTTGGTACCAAGAGAAGGTCATTGTAAAACGGATAAAGGCTTGTAATGTGGTTATTGAATGAAAAAGGCTTTGGATCAAAGGGGTTGACTAGGGATACCATATTGGTAGGCTATGGAAGTTTTCAAAGTTCAAAATGGGACCAAAGAGAACCTATAATCACTTCTCAGGTCGAGCTACACTTAGAATTTCGCCTAGACAAACATTCAGGGCAAGTTCTAGACATGTTGGAACGGGACTTGGACTTGCAATTCAATACCTCACCTCTAAAGCTACTGGGTTGTTAAAGAGAATAGATTTGAGGGCCCACAACAACCCTAGCTAAGATTGAAGTTCACAGATGGCTCACAGAAACCACTTGATGATAGCTTTGGTCAACTCAAGAGTCTAAAGATCACAACTAGAGCTAATCTCGTCGACCAACTTGTCTTGAACCATGATCTCAAAGGTAAATGTGTTAGTTCCAAGTGAAGCCTACTTGAGAGACTTTTATTCATTATACTATATATCAAAAACAAAAAGAAAAATAGACTCAATCCCTTAAGAAGGTTGTCACGCCATCCGTCGTTGGGAAGAGTCACCCGGTTCGCACAACATCCACCTTTGGAAAGAACTGTGGCATTAAGAAACCAAGGGCTTATTGATCACGCAAAAGTATAAAAAGAAGCTAAGATATTAAAGGAAATAAGAAGCTAAGCTATTAAGGAAAATTACTAAAGAAGTTATAAAGTAAAGTGTGGAAAGTAAAATGAATATGTACAATAGGGGATTGAAACGAATATACACAAAATAGGGATGAATATATAAATGGAATGATAAAGTTATATACATACCAAAGTGAAAAATAACGAATATGAAAATACGATAAGTAAAAATAAAGAAAAATAGTATCAGAGTTATTACAAATCAGTCATCAAAATCAACCAATTCAAATAAGACCACCCCCCCCCCCCACACACCAAATAGAAATTAGCATTGTCTTCAATGCTAAAAGCAAAATTAGAATATGGGAGGGATAGAGAGTAAAGAAAACTCCCTATGAGGTCTCTGTATTCATGGGGTCACTGATGGGTCTTGTGGTTATGCAGACTCATCACCTCCCTCAGCATCTTCCAGCTCAATCTCCAAGTCATCAGTCTGGGGTATCACCACTCTCCTCACTGACTCTCTGTCAGCCTCCTGCTCTGGTACATGTGATGGTTGTGCTGTCTATGTTGCAGGGCCATTCTATCCCATAAGGAGATCTAGAGGAATGTCGCCACCGGAAGTAAGTTTCTCCGCATCCTTCTTCAAAGTCTTTTGACTCTTATTCACCTTCTTCACCTGTTTACCCAGCTCCTTGGTCACCTTCTCATGAGTACCTAGAGACTCAAGAATCTTCTTTTGGTTGTCAAGGATAGTCTTCAATGATTCCTCCACTGATGGAGGCATCTGGAGTTGTGCTGGAACTGTCTAAGATGAGACTACACTGGATAAGGCAGATAGCTTTGAAGCAACTACTTGCATCCAGTTGTTGATGCTGGCCAAAGTCTGATTAACCCTCAATGTAGTCTGAGGGTAAGCTGATGAAGAGGGCACAAAATATGGGATAGATTTAGATGGCCCTGAAGGTGGATGTGGCATGGCAGCAGATGAACCCTCGGCTGTGGAAGGCTCGGACCCAGTGGCCACTACCCTTGGCTCTTCAGACTGGCCAATGGAGGTAGTGGCTTTGCCTTTGGACTTGAGGTTGTCTGGACCCTAAAGGTTGTACTAGGAGAAGGGCCTTTTTGGCTTCACTTTCGTGTCAAATTCCCTCCCTTCTACACCCTGGTCCTCTAAGTACATGGTGAGGAAATTTGGATAGGGTTATGATCTTTCATCCTTCTCGATAGCTCTGGTAATGACTCTGGCCATAATGTTCCCCACATTTATCGGGAACCCCTCCATGATAGAATCCACAATAATCACCCTGGAGACCGGGATATCACTGTCATGCTGAGAGGGGTCTATCCGGCTGCACACGAAGGTGGACCACCCTTTTGCTTCAAAGTTCAGGGTGTTCCTTAAAATTAGAACTTTAGGTGTAAGCCAAGCTGGAGTAGTCCAGGAATGGATATCACTGATGGAAGCCATGTACGGGCTAACTCATCCAATGCCACCTTCTCCACATAGAGGGATTCATCCACATCATCGAACCCAGCATACTCATTCAGCGACTTGCCCTCAAATTTAATCTTCTGGTTCCGTACTTTGGTCAAATATGTGCCCTTTTTTATGTGGGTGACATTAGCATAAAATTCCTTGACCAAATACTCGTTGGCCTCCAGTAGCTTTCTGGTGAAGAACTTCCACCCCATCTTTTTATTGAATTGCCTCTTGACATTGGGATTGTGGGGTAGAAGATCTCGCCCTATGAAATCCCTCTCAAGTGTGAGTGACCTTTGAGGCCACCATTCCCGGAACTTATGGTAGGCTTTCTCACTGACGAATCTGTCTTACCATGCCGTCGGGTTCCTTGATCTCAACAAACCCCCAGCCCGAGTAGCACCACCTCTCCCGTCATCCGGGATATCCTCGTCACTATCAACATTAACTGGAGTTGTTGTGGAGGCCGGAGTTGCAGCAGTTGGGGCAGGTGGTGTCGGAATATCTCTACCTCCTTCTGAGCCCTCAGACAACCTAGAAAAGGAGGTAGATTCATCGACGAGGTGGAAAGGATGGGATTGTGCCGCTTGTTGGGTTTGGGCAGCTTCCCCCTCAGAAATCTCCTGGGAGGGGACTTATTCAACGGTCTCTAAAGTGTTGGGAGTGGGTCTCCTGAGGGCTTGTTTCTTCCCAATGACTCTTGGAGGAGCTAGGGATGCAGTCTGTTTTCCTCTCCCCCAGCCCCGGTAGGATTCTTCCCTCCCTTGTTGTTTTTTCGGACCACCACGAGATCTAACCATTATCTGCATACACAGTCAGTGAAAGCTCATTAGTAATTTTGTTCAATGAATTATTAAATGAAAGCAGATAAATGATCACAGTGATCCATAGAGCAAGGGATCACTGACAGCGGAAAAAGAGTCGCGGCCGCGGGATGACAACTGCGGCCCGTGTAAAAAGGGTCGCGACCGCGAAAGACTGGGGTTCAGACTACCCAGTCTTAGAAGTTGAGTCACCGCTGAGAGCGAAAAACTAGGCGCGGCCGCGAAACATCAAACGCTGACCGCGTAAAAATGAACGCGCCCGCGGACCCAATTAAGTAACTCTCTGAAGCTCAGTGCCGCAGTATGCAAAATCATAAGTGCGCCCACGTAATGTTAGCCGCTGACCGTGTAAAAACCTTCGCGGCCGCGAACAACAGTCCAATTTTAACACAGACACACTTATGCGCGCGGACCGCAAAATTTGGGCCACGGTCCACGAAATTCAAAATACACAGGCACTGAAGGA
Source organism: Nicotiana knightiana (assembly GCA_005239525.1). Lineage (NCBI taxonomy): Eukaryota > Viridiplantae > Streptophyta > Magnoliopsida > Solanales > Solanaceae > Nicotiana > Nicotiana knightiana. The sequence continues at coordinate 13,651 of ML384007.1, forward strand.
AGACTTACGACCTAGGGTTTTCACTAAGATGAAAAATTGGGCAATTACCATGTCTAGTGAACAATCCTATCTCCCATTAGGCATGAAAAATAATTACCCACTAAGTTTTAGCCTCAGTTAAGCATGATTTTTATTCTTGGCATGTATTAACCCTAATTAGAAAGAAAAGGTGAAACTAACTAAAAGAAAAAGAAAGAATTACAATTAATACAAGAATTCTAGCATACCAGTTGTGAGAATTGAAGTAGAGAACTGACTCTTGGTAAGTACGACAATAATGAAGATTAGAGAGTAGAAGATGAACAGTGTTGTATTGCTTTGAGAAGTGAGAGTTTGAAAAGTGTAAAAGGAGATGGGCCCATCTATTTATACTTAAAGCAGAAGGAGCCACTGACTTACCTGAGCGCGGTCCGTAGAATTTCACCGTGGTCCGTGCTTTTACATTTTTGAAGAGTTATTGTTGGAACAACTCCGCTAAGAGCGGAAAAATGTGTGTGGCCGCGAACGAGCACTGTTGACCGCGGACGCGGATACAACTTCAGAGATTTACCATTCTGGACTTTTCAAGTCCGCGTCCGCTGCACAATTACGCCCCCGCGAACAAGCTTCCGCTAACTTTGAAATTTTGAGCGCGGTCAGCGTAATTTCCATCCTTAGCCAAATTTTTCCAGCAATAGTCCTGCACTGCACAAACAATTTCTACACAAATCGCACAACCAGTTAGTTGAAAATAAAGCCTAATCTAAGAAGAAAATGAAAAATAAAGAAAAAACACTGGGTTTCCTCCCAAGAAGCGCTTGATTTCACGTCGCGACACGATGCAGGTTACCATCATCATTGGAACTTGATCAAGGCCACCACGTGGCTGTCGTCAAACTTGCCCAAGTAATGCTTCACTCGATGCCCATTAACCCGAAAAATTTCACCATTTTTGTTTTTCAAGTCAAGAGCACCAAATTGTGTTACATGCACTACTTCGAAGGGGCCACTCCATTTGGACTTAAGCTTTCCAGAAAACAGACGTAGCCGGGAGTTGAAGAGAAGGACCAAATCACCCTCCTTGAATTCCTTATTTCGAGCATATTTGTCGTGCAAGTATTTCATCTTCTTCTTGTACATTGATGATCTTGAATAGGCATGAAACTGGAACTCATCTAGCTCATTGAGTTGTTCCACCCGGAGATTTGCTGCAACATCCCACTCAAGATTTAACCTCTTCAAGGACCACATGTCTTTATGTTCTAGCTCATCCGGCAAATGGCACGCTTTCCAAAACACCAACCGGTACATAGATGTACCGATTGGAGTCTTAAATGTAGTCCTTTAATCCTACAAGGCATCATCGAGCTTCCTTGACCAATCAATTCTATTTGCATTCACAATTTTTGACAATATGCTTTTGATTTCCTTGTTTGAGACCTTCACTTGTCCACTAGCTTGGGGGTGATAAGGAATTTACACCTTGTGATTGACACCGTACTTTGAAAGCAAAGTGTCAAATGACCTATTGCAGAAATGTGAGCCCCTATCACCGATGATTGCTCAAGGAGTACCAAACCGTCTGAAGATGTTTTTGTTGAGGAACGCCACCACACTTCGGGCCTCGTTGTTGGGCAAAGCCACGGCTTCCACCCACTTGGAAACATAATCAACCGCCACCAGAATGTAAGTGTTGCCACAAGAACTCACAAAAGGCCCCATGAAGTCTATGCCCCACACGTCAAAAATGTCAACTTCAAGAATAGTGGTGAGAGACATTTCATCCTTCTTTGATATTCCCCCACCTCTCTGACATTCATCACATCTCTTGACAAGCTCACTTGCATCCCTATACAGGGTTGGCCAATAAAAACCACAGCCAAGAACCTTAGAAGAAGTTCTCGCCCCACCGTGATGACCACCGTAGGACGAGGAATGACAAGCATCAAGTATACTCATTTTCTCTTCCTCTGGAACATATCTGTGAATCACCCCGTCATTGTAAATCTTGAACAAATAGGGTTCATCCCAATAATAATCCAAACTGTCCCGTTTGAGTTTCTTCCTTTGGTTAGAAGAGAGCTCACAGGGGACAATGCCGGTAACAAGGAAATTAGCAACATCCGAGAACCAAGGCATACCATTCAAAGAAACGGAGAGGATTTGCTCATCCGGGAATGCACCATTAATTTCAAGACCATATTTGGGCCTCCCTTCCTCTTCTAAATGGGACAAATGATCCGCTGCCTGATTTTCACTTCCTTTTCTATCAATGATCTCGAGGTCAAACTCTTGAAGCAACAAAACTCATTTCATCAATCTAGATTTTAAGTCCTTTTTGGACATCAAGTAACGGAGTGCCGCGTGATCGGTGTGAACAATCACTTTGGCACCCATGAGATAAGGCTGAAACTTTTCCATGGATAACACAATTGCTAACAACTCTTTCATCGTCACCATATAATTGACCTGGGAATCATTCATTGTTTTGCTTTCATAATACACCGGGTGAAATATCGTGTTTACCCTTTGCCCCAAAATTTCTCCTATCGCAACGCCACTTGCATCGCACATGAGCTTAAAGGGAGAGCTCCAATTGGGTGCGGTACTGATTGGAGTGGTTATCAATTTATACTTTAGAAGCTCAAAATACTTCATGCACTCTTCATTGAACACAAACTTTGCATCCTTTTCTAGTAGCTTGCACAAGGGATTCACTACTTTGGAAAAGTCATTGATGAACCTTTGGTAGAACCCCGCGTGCCCAAGAAAGCTCCTAACTCCCTTGACGGAAGTAGGAGGAGGTAGCTTTGAAATCACTTCTATCTTCGCCTTGTCCACTTCGATTTCGTTCTTTGAGATCTTATGGCCAAGGACAATGCCCTCCTCGACTATAAAGTGGCATTTTTCCCAATTAAACACAAGATTTGTCTCTACACATCGGGCTAAAACCTTGTCAAGATTTTCCAAGCATTCTTCAAATGAGTCCCCAACAACACTAAAATCATCCATAAAGACTTCGAGGAAGTCCTCCTCCATGTCCATAAATATATCCATCATGCACCGCTGAAAGGTAGCAGGTGCATTACACAATCCAAACGGCATCCGTGAGAATGCAAATGTCCCATACAGGTATGTGAAGGTAGTTTTCTCTTGGTCTTCCAAGGCTATGAGAATATGGTTGTACCCTGAGTACCCATCCAAAAAGTAATAGTAGGCACGCCCGGCAAGTCTGTCTAAAATTTGAAAAAGAAAGGGAAATGGAAAATGATCTTTGCGGGTCACTTTGTTCAACTTTCAGGAGTCCATACATACCCTCCATCCGCCCACGGTCCTAGTAGGAGCCAACTCATTTTTCTCATTTTTCACAATAGTCATACCCCCCTTTTTCGGCACACATTGCACCGGTGAAGTCCATGCACTATCCGAAATAGGATACACCACCCCTGCATCAAGCCATTTGATAATTTCTTTCTTGACAACCTCTTGCATAGCCTCGTTCAACCTCCTTTGATATTCCACGGAAGGTTTTGCATCATCCTCAAGTATAATTTTATGCATGCAAAAGGCGGGGCTTATTCCACGAATGTCAGCTAAGGTCCATCCAATTTCTTTTTTTCTTCTTTGAAGCACCTCAAGAGTGGAGTTTACCTGCACTTTTGGTTAAGCAGTCAGAAAGAATAATAGGTAATGTAGAAGATGGGCCTAAGAATTCATACCTGAGGTGAGAGGGAAGAGGCTTTAACTCCAATGTTGGCAGCTCCTCGATCGAGGGCTTTGTCGGTGGAGTCTTCAGGTTTTCCAAGTCCAAGGAGAGTTTATGGGGCCCATAAGAGTAGGATCCCATTCCTAGCAAGGCATTTACACATTCAACCAAGACATCCCTTTCATCATCCTCATGGTTCAACAATACAGATTCCATAGGATCTTCCACATTGATCATGGCACTAGTTTCATCAACTATCACCTCCGTCACAAGATCCACAAAAAAGCAAACTTAATTACTATTCGACTGCCTCATCGGTTTGCACACGTGGAATACAACCTTTTCATCACCCACCCGAAAGGTGAGCTCCCCTGCTTCCATGTCAACTAAAGCCTTTCCTGTTGCTAGGAAAGGCCTTCCCAATATTATAGGCACTTCATATTCGACTTCGCAGCTGAGAATCACAAAATTCAACAGGCAAAATATACTTGTCGACCCGGAAAAGAACATCATCAATAATACCAAGCGTCCTCTTCATTGTTCTATCCGCCATTTTAAATCTCATTTAAGTAGGTCTCAGTTTACCAATACCCAAAGTCTTGAATACAGAGTAAGGCATCAAATTTATACTTGCTCCCAAATCACACAAGGCCTTTGCAAAATCCGCACTCCCAATGGCACAAGGAATTGTAAATGCGCTGGGATCTTCAAGCTTTGGAGCTATCGAGTGCACAATTGCACTAACTTGATGAGTCATTTTGATGATCTCACAATCCATATATCTCTTTTTAGTTACCAAGTCTTTCATAAACTTGGCGTATCCCGACATTTTGCTCAAGAGCTTCCACCAAGGGCACATTGATTGACAAGATTTTCATCATCTCAATAAACTTCTTGAATTGGTTTTCATTCTTTTGCTTTGCAAGTCTTTGAGTATAAGGAGGAGGAATGCCTTAGTAAAGGAGCCTTGGCTTTTGGCACTACCGTTTCCAGCATGTCTATCATGTGTTCCCTAGACGGGTTCACGTCATTTTGAGTCTCCCCCTTGTTGTCATGAATATCGATCCTCACTTCATCATTCAAATTATCTTCACTCACTTTCTCATCAACTATTGCATCATTATCATTTTGCAACACAACATCATCACTCACAACTTTCTTTTGATTGGAGGTACTTTCTTCACCACCTCTATTGTTCCTTGTGGTCACCGCCATGGCATGGCCTGTATTGTTCCCGCCATTCGATTTTACTACCATGTCACTTGGTAGATCCCCCATAGGACGAGTGCTTAATGCTTGCGAGATTTGACCCATTTATACTTCAAGGTTGCGGATGGAAGTAGTGTGGGAGGCAATTTGAGCATCGGAATCGACATTCTTTTCCATCATTTGTTTGAACATATTATCTATCCGCCCCATTTCATTATTTGAAGAATTTTTCCCTTGATATTGATATGGAGGTGGATTTTTGGGTTGTTGATACGTCGGGGGTCTTTGAAATCCTGACCCCCGATTTCCATTACCTCTCCAATTGTTGTTGTTTTTGCCATTCCAATTGTTATTTCCACCCCAATTCTGGTTGTTGTTCCCCCAATTGTTTGAGTTGCTGTTGTTATTATTGTTCCAATTTCCTTGGCCTTGGTTGCTCCAATTTTGGTTATTCCCTTGCGATCTCCATTGTTGATTTGGAGCATTCCTCCGTTGTCCTTGGTAGCTGTTGGCATACAAAACTTCCTCACTTTGGTCATCATACGAATGATCTTGGTTGTAGCCACTTGCACTTTGTTCATATTGATCTTGATTACCTTGCACTTGCTGACCACATTGTCTCTTCTTGTTGACCATTAAATTCACTTCTTCTATTGCATTTACTTGCTTTGTTCCTTGAACTTGCTGAAGTTGGGCTTTTGCTAGCTAATTCATAGTAGTTGTCAACTCAGTTATGGCTTGTCCGTGGTCTTGAAGTCCTTGTGAAGATTGATTACATTCGGGTCACCTTGAGGAACATTTTCCTGACTCTGCCAAGCTGAAGAAGTGTCAGCCATTTCATCAAGTATGTCACAAGCATCGGCATAAGGCATCTTCATAAAATTTCCCCCAGCTAGCTGATTTACCACGCATTGGTTGGTAGTGTTGATACCCCTATAAAAAGTCTGCTGAATCATTGCTTCAGTCATGTCATTGTTGGGGCATTCCTTTACCATAGTTCTATATCTCTGTCAGATTTCATGAAGAGGTTCATTAGGTTCCTGTTTGAAGGCTAAGATCTCATTCCTTAATGTTGCCATATGACGCGGTGAGAAAAACTTAGCTATAAACTTGTCAGCCAACTCATTCCACGTGGTGATGAAATGGTCGGGGAGCCTCTCGAGCCAGTCCAAATCTTTCCCTCTAATTGAAATAAAGAACAATCTCAGTCTCAATGCATCCTCTGACACGTTTGTCAGTTTTCTTCCCGAACAGGTATCTACAAAACCCTTTAGATGTTTATATGCATTCTGATGGGGAGCGCCAGTAAGGAATCCTCTTTGCTCCAATAAGGTCAACATAACATTTGTAATCTGGAAATTGCCCGCCCGGATCCGGAGTGGGACAATAGAACTGGCGTAACCTTCATTGGGAAGCACCCGATGTGCTGCCTTTTGAGGAGGTGGGGGAGGGTCTGGAATGTTGTCATTGGACTGGCGGCCTCTTCTTTGAGCTGAGGTACTAGATGCACCTCATCATCACCATTATCATCTACCTCCTCCCCCGGGAGAACATTGCCGAAAGGATCAACCATTTTTACCTAAAGCGATTAACACAAAAAAAGTTAGTAAAATAGAAGGAAAGAAAAACAAGACGCACAACTAGTCAGATAGATATCCAAAATCGTTTAACTCCCCGGAAAAAATGCCAAAAAGTGATCGGTTCCAACCCTAGACCACTATAAAGTAGAGAGGAGAGGTCGATGCAGTTTTACCCGGTTGGTGGGAATCGATATCCACAGGGAATTAATATTGGATAAGAGTTGGGTTTCTATTTAATCTAGTTGTGCATGTTGTTTCTAATTTCACTTCTAACCATGGTTGGGATTGTTTCTATTCTAGTTTTAATGCTATTGATTGTTAAAAGTGATCTAAGTACAATATTTTTCTGAGAGTTTTTCAAATGATAAAAAGCACTAGGGAAGTGACTTCCGCCTAGGCGAGTATCTAATGGGTTCGAGAGTCTAGGACTAGCCTGTTATGATTGGTGTCATGATATAACCTTCACACATAATACTCACTTTATACCTCTCGGTAGTTTGAGTGACTTTGCCCGATTTGGCTTTCTCAAGCCCAAATGGGTGTTCAAGCAATATAAGTGAAATTGGCTCAAGCCGGGTATTACTATCTCTAGGTTTAACCCTTTAATTGGGGCTACCAATATCTTGAATTCACCCTAATTCCTTGGTATGTTACTTTTTCTAGACTTAGTCCCTCTTTCTCAAGAAGAGCCTAAGTCATAAAGGCACGAATTGGTGTTTGCAACCACCAATTCTACAATTAAAGCATGAAATAAGTTAAATATCACTAACCCATAAATAATTAAGCCCTAAAACTCAAGACCCATTAAATACCCACACTAGGGTTGGGTCACAACCCTAGCTATGGGGTCTAGCTACTCATAATAATGGTAGAAATCAAAGATCGAGATGTAATATAAGCCATAAAATTCAAATACAAGAATAAAACCTAAAGATGGAAGCTAACACTACTCTAAATTTACTCAAAATGGTATAGTGTGGCTGTTCACGTGTTCCCTGATACAAAACATGACCTAAAAATATCAAAAAGATCTATTTATACACAACTAAAATTTCTGAACAAAATTGCCCCTACGGAGGTTTCACTGACCATGTAATAATAGGCGCATCCGTGCAATAACAAGCGTGGTCCGTGTTTCTTCAAATCTGGACTTGGGTTGGACTAGGTTTTGCAGATCGAGTAAATTCATTCGCGTTCGTGTTAGCTTTAATCGCGGCCGCATATTTTTGTTCGTGGACTGCGTTCCTCAGTTAAACTCGACCTGCAGGGTCTCTGAACCTCAAGTTGCGCTCTCACCGGAATATCCTTCGCGTCCGCGTTAGACCAATACGCGGCCGCGTAATTTGAACGCGTCCAGCGGCAATGTTTGTATTTAAATGCAACTTCTCTGAACCTCAATATCGTGGGCCGTGCAATAGTTTCCGCCTCAGTGGTGAACCTAATGCGATCGCACTTTTCCATTGCGGTCAGCGGTCCAATTCCAGCCTTTTGTTTGTGCAAGTTTGACTCTTTCATGAGCTTATTTTGGCTTCTTTGACTCATTTTGACCAAACCCTGCAAGCAAGCACATTAAGTTAGTTTTCGGAAATAACTTTACGCATTTTTTACCACAAACCTATGCATAAGAGAGCAAATAATAGGCTAAAATCCCTAGTTATCAAGGTGCCTGAGCTGGTCCCGCTGGAGCATCTGCAGCTGGGACTGATCTGGAACAATAGGAGGGTCCACAAGTACTACCCAGACTGCTGCGCGGGCTGTACCCCTACCCCTACCCCGACCTCGATCTCTCACGTGCCCAACTGGTGGCTGGTCACCCTGTCCGGTAGCACGTGTCCTCACCATCTGTGAGAGAATGAAACAATAGAAGTTTAGTCATCAGACGTAATGGATTCGCCCAATAAGAATTCAAGAATGTGAGATTATTCCTAAGGGTTCTGCATCCTCTCGAAGATAAGTACAGACGTATATGTACCGATCCGCAAGACTCTACTAAACCTGATTATGACTTATGAGACCTATGTAACCTAGGCTCTGATACCAACTTCTCACGACCCAACTACTAAGTCGTGATGGCGCCTATCGTGGTACTAGGCTAGCCGACTCATTACCCAAAACAAACAATATTTATTTCAAAAATATCTATCTTTCAAACCATTTAATCATAATCCTTTCAGAAGAAACCCAAAACAAAGGACTGAGTGTATATTTCAAATCAAAGCAGTGTGAAGATAGCAATAGGTACCCCTGGGGGTCCAAACAATACTGGCACAAGGCCCAAACATGGCATTCAGTCCAAGTTATAAGAATTCTTTCTAAAACACATAGCTAATATACGACTTTAATCAAAAGATGCAACTCTACAGTTGCTACGGGATGGACCAAGTCATAATCCCTAACAGTGCACGCCCACACGCCTATCACCTAGCATGTGATTCTCCCAAATATAGTGAAATAGTATGATATCTGGGGTTTCATACCCTCAGGACTAGATTTACAATCGTTACTTACCTCAAACCGGACAAACTCTAGCCCGCGATGCTCTTGCCCCTTGATTCGATCTCCAAATGCTCTGAACCTATCCAAATCAGTATATTATCATCAATACATGCTTAAGGAATGAATCCCATATGAAAATTATCAATCTAGACCACAAATCTCGAAATTGGTCAAACCCGGCCCCCAGGCCCGCGTCTCGAAATCCGATAAAAGTTACAAAACTAAGGAACCCATTCACTCACGAGTCCAACCATACCAAATTTATCAATATCCGACTTCGAATCAACATTCAACTCCCAAAAATATACTTTATGAAGTTTTCTACAAGTTTCCCAATTTTTCACCCCAATTCACTAATCAAATGATGAATTCAATAATATATTCATGTATTTTAGCCAAATCCGAGTTAGAATCACTTACCCTGATATATTTCTTGAATAACCTTCAAAAACTCGCCAAAACCCGATTTCTCTAGGTCAAAATATGAAATAAAACCCTGAATCTCGTATTTATAGTGCACCCCTCGGATCCCTATTTCACTGACCGCCAAATAACACCGCCGCCGCGCTCGTCGCTCCGCGGTCCATGGAATTCCCACCGCGGCTGCGAAAGCCTCCAACTTCTGTGGTCGCGACATAGTTCTCCGCTGTCCGCGCCAACCTCCACTGCTGACCGTGGAATACTGTCGCCCCCACGAAGTCCCTTGACCGCAAAATTCTGGCGTGGTCCGCACTCCCAACTTCAGAGACCAACATCAACAATACCAGCAACTGTTTTTCAACAGTTAAACTTATCGGTTGACCTACGAAACACACCTGAGGCTTTTGGGACCTCCACCAACCATACCAACGCATCCCATATCATCATTCAAACTTAGCCAAACCTACGAGTCACTCAAAATAACACCAAAACATCAAATCAAGCTCGGATTCAAGCCTAAGAACTCAAAACTCTTAAATTGCACAAACGACGCCAAAACCAATCAAACCTTGTCCGAACATCCTTAAATTTTGCACACAGGCCAAATATGACCCCACGAATCTATTCCAACTTCTAAAATTTCATTCTGACTCTGATATCTAATTTTCACTACCGATCGAAATTCGCCAAATTCCAATTTTGCCAATGCAAGTCTAACTCTACCACAAACTCCCTAATCACATTCCGAACCGAACCAACCTACCTGATACCATGAAATAAGCTGAACAACACCTAAAGAAACAGAAATGGGGGAAATGTGACAAAAATCTTGGAACGACCGGTCGGGTCGTTACAGCTGACATCATGACAAATCGGGGTAAAGATCATAAATTCAATTCGTTTCTTGTCATTACACTCCAAAAAATGAGGAGATTATTTGTATACGGTCAAAACCGGGCTCAGCCAATTTTGTTTGACTAATCGTGACTAGGATGGTAGGTCGAGGATCGGTCATGTGTTATATCAGACTGAGATGTGAAGGTGCGGTACTAAGCTCGGAACTCGAAGTACCAATCAAGACCGAGACCAGCCAAGATCAAGACCAAATAGGATAGACATCGAGAGAAACCAAAGAAATATTACTAATGGAAAGCCGAGATATCTTTGACCGGGCAAGAATCATGACGAAAATCTCGGCACGAATCAAATCAAGAACGGTTATTTAACCAATCATGAAATTTCCTTCTGTATTTAGAATTGTACCATAAGTAGAATTCCTCTACTATATAAAGGGGGTTCTAATAATTTGTATTCATCTAATTCTCTCATATCAAAGCAATACAATACATTCTTTATCTTAAGCTCTCTCGTTATTCTGTTCAGTTCATATTTCTTAACTATACACTCTCCCGACGAGGGCGATCTAGCTCGAGGGTCAAGTTACACTTTTGTACTTGTTTGCGTTATTTTACAGTCAATCATTAACACTTATTATCATATTTATCAATTGGTGTCAAGTGAAATCACGTATCCTTAAAACCACTTATAAATTTAATTATTATCCGATTTTTAAGGTAAACAATATGCAAAACTTATATATTTTTTCGGTTATTATTCTTGAAAATGGCTAAAAATATATTTCTCATATATAAATAAAGCCTCTGTCTTGGTTCAGCATTTCAGCCTATTCTCTTTGGGCCTTTTAAGTTAACCCTCTCTATAAATAAAGGAAGTTTTTCGATATATACTATAATAGGAACTTATTAATTTATTTTCTCTAAGTTTTATAGTTTTCAAAAAGTATCTAGGTTTTTCTTACAAATTGTATACACTCCCCTCCCCCATCCTCCTCTTAAAAAGCTCTCATTCCATTATTAATACCTTCAATTAAGGAATTCAATCATAACCTTTCCTTTTTTCTCACTTCTCCTTATTTCATGCGTCCTAATATCTTACAAATTTCCTCTTCTCTCTCCTATAGTTTCACATCTTCAACAAGAAGCTGGTAATTTTGCTTCAATTGTTGAATGGTTTTGGTTGAATGAATATAATGTCATACAATATATTATATGTTCATATTATCCTAATTATATTAGGAAAGTAATTCCATAATAGCAACAAAAAATAAAACTTTTTCTTTGCAGTCAGAAATCTATACACACGGCATAGAATGTCATGCGTTAACAAAAAAAACATTTGCTAAAAGTTTCTTCATCAATTCAAAAATCGTTAAACTCTGCTAAAACTATTATTAATAAGATAATGGCTCGTACAAAGTTCAAATGTGAAATTGGTCACAAACTTACTATTGTTGGTCGCCATGTATAATTAACATACAATTATCATACATATGTGATATAATTTATGCAACAATTATGATACAAATACAATTACGATACAATCGTGATACAATTCTAAAAAATTGTGGTACAATGCTGATTTTCATCTCCTTCAAGTTTCAATCACAACTATAAATTTAAATTCTGATACAATATTGTATTATAATTATATCTGGCATTATTTTATGTATTGATGTATCAGATACAAGTCAAGTACAACTTTGATACTATTGCGATACAATTATGAAATAAATCTGATACATTTATGATACAATTATCATACAACCGTGAAACAACTCAGAAACTTCTTCTTCGTCGAGACTCAATATAAAATTTTACCTAAAAACAACTCTAAACTTAACCAATTTCCCTCAAAATTGAGATATAAACTTCAAGATATATTCTCAATCAGTTTCAAGAACATACAATCCAAACAAATTACAAATTCGTAAAATCCAAATATTGAATTCAAAGCTTTGAATTTTTTTAATGATTGTCAATGAAAAACTCTTTGTTGCTGTAATTTTAGAGATAATATCGATGGATTTGTGTGAAGAGAGAGATTTGAGTTGATTTGTACGAAAGAGAAAAAAATGAAATATTTTTGAAAATGTGATGAGAAAAGGGGCTTTGTATAACGGATATACATGAGAGTGAGATGAGGAGGGGAGCGGCCTGAGGAGGGGGGTGGGGGTTATATCACTTACATCCTAATTTTAAGGGATGCTCTCTTTATTAAAATAAAGATTTTGTATATAAATAGTAAATATAGATAGAGAATGTAATATTTAAGGAACCTAAAGAAAAGTGGTAAATAAGTTTTTATTATAGTATAGCTAGGGGTGGTAATTTGAGCTCAAACTCATCTAACCCGCCCAGAAATTAATGGGTTGGGCTAAACATATTTTAGCTCATGGGTCAATTTGGGCTGAGCCCAAGTTAACCTATTATTTTTTATGACACATTCTGACCCATTTAGCAGCTCAAATACAACCCATGAAACTCACCCAAAATAAAGGAATTTCAACTCAACTTATCTAAAAAGTTACTTAGTTGCCCCAATTTTACATTTTTTTTTATATTTTCAATTTTCTTTTTTTTTTCTGTACCACCCACTCACCCACGATACCCCTTACCCC
>ML384007.1:37246-54404 GCA_005239525.1 Nicotiana knightiana
ACCTTAGACCTTTAATATTATTGTTTGCAATAAATTGTTAGATTAATTACTAGTTGATTATTTTGTGAGTAGAATTAGTTAAACATCACAACTTGATATTCAAAAGTCTTGAGAAACTTGATTAAACACCAGTTTAGTATTTAATAAACTCAATTGATACGTTCAATTCTTCGTGGGATCGACTCTGGGCTTAATACCCCAGATTTATATTTGCAACGCCCGTTTAGTCTTTATAGAAGACATAGTTGAGCGTGATCAGGTACCTCTCGAGCCCACCACAGCTTCATACTCCAAAAGAGGACGAGCAACTCTACTTATATTTAGCGGCCTCGAAAATCATGGTAAGTGGGGTACTAGTTCGAGAAGAGCAAGGTACGTAATTTCCTGTTTACTATGTTAGTCGCACTCTAGGTGAGGCCGAGACTCGATACCCACACTTAGAAAAATTAGCGCTTGCTTTAATAAGCGCCTCTACGAAACTAAAACCATATTTTTAGTGTCACCTAATTTGTGTGGTGACCACTTATCCTCTTCGTAATGTTTTACATAACCCAAACTCTCGGGCCGATTGGCCAAATGGGCCATCGAAATCAGGGTATGATATCGAGTATAAGCCCCGAACGGAAATCAAGTCTCAAATCTTAATAGACTTCGTGACCGACCTCATGCCAGCCCTCGTACCCGAGGTCAAAAAGGAACTTTTGTTAAAAATGGGTACATCTTCGGGGGTGGGAGGTGGACCCTTTTCACAGAAGACACTTCGAATGTAAGGGGATCTGAGCTAGGCATCGTTTTGAAGTCGCCCACAGGCAATACGATTAGTCAATCTATCAAAATTTCTAAGTTTACTAACAATGAGGCCGAGTATGAGGCCATGATTGCAGGTCTCGAACTGGATAAAAGCTTGGGAGCAGAGGTCATTGAGGCCAAGTGTGACTCCCTACTTGTGGTAAACCAAGTTAAAAGAACCTTCGAGGTTCAATAGGATCAAACTCATAGGTACTTGGATAAACTGCAGGTAACGCTACATAGGTTTAAAGAATGGACCCTACATCACGTGCCTCGAGAATAGAACAGTGAGGCCGACGCCCTCATAAATTTGGGGTCATTAGTCGAAGACGATAAAATTAGCTCGGGGACTGTCGTACATCTTTCGAAGTCAGTAATCGAAGAAGGTCACGCCGAAATAAAATCCACAAACCTAACTTTAGATTGGAGGAATAAATATATCAAGTATCTGAAAAACCGCAAGCTCCCATCGACCCTAAAGAATCGAGGACTCTACGAACAAAGGTTGCACGATTCACATTGACCGAAGATGGAACATTATATAGAAGGATGTTCGATGGATCGTTGGCAATATGTTTGGGTCCTGGAGACACCGACTACGTCCTATGAGAAATTCCCGAGGGTACTTGCGGAAATAATTCTGGTGCCGAATCACTGGTTCACAAAGTCATCAAAGCGGGATACTACTGGTCCACTATGGAAAAAGATACAAAGGAATTCGTTCGAAAATTCGACAAGTGCCAAAGACATGCACCGATGATCCACCAACCCGGAGAGAAGCTTCATTCAGTCCTATCCTCATGGTCGTTCATGAAAATGGGGAATGGATATCGTCGACCCTCTGACCTCGGCCCCAGGTAATGCTAAATTTATTTTATTTATGACTGACTATTTCTCTAAGTGGGTTGAAGCGCAGGCTTTCGAGAAAGTCAGAGAAAAAGAAGTTATAGACTTCATTTGGGATCACATCATATGTGGATTCGGGATACCTTCCAAAATCGTATGCGACAATGGAAAACAATTCATCGGCAGCAAAATAACCAAGTTCCTCGAAGATCACAAAATAAAAAGGATCTTGTCGATGTCGCATCATCCTAGTGGGAGCAGACAACCCAAATAATCAAACAAGACCATCATTCAGAATCTAAATAAAAGATTGAACGACACTAAGGGAAAAGGGAGATAAATTTTGCCCGAAGTCCTTTGGGCATATGGAACAACGTCGATATCCAGTACGGGGGCAACACCGTTCTCCTTAGTATATGGCGTCGAAGCTCTGATCCCGGTCGAGGTCGGGGAACCTAGCACCAGGTTTTGATACACAACGGAAGAATCAAATCATGAGGCCATGAATGCAAGTCTCGATTTACTAGATGAAAAACGGAAATCTGCCCTCGTCCGAATGGCCGCACAAAAGCAGCACATCGAAAGGTACTACAACCGAAGAGCCAATTTTTTCAACTTTAGAATCCGGGACTTAGTTCTGAGAAAAGTCACCCTCAATACTTGAGACCCAAACAAAGGAAAACTCGGCCCAAATTGGGAAGGTCTGTATCAGGTCCTCGATATCATCTGAAAGGGATCCTAAAAGCTTAGCACGATGAACGACGAACAATTTCCAAATAATTGGAACATATCATTCCTCAGACGATATTATTTTAAGGTGTGACTTTTTCTTTTTTCATTTATACTTTATACTAACTTGTTTTAGGTGTTCGATCGAAGGCATCAAAGTTTTCTCCAAGAATGAAGTCCTTAGGTCTAAAAGCACGAGTTGCACTCTTGTTCCCTTCGATCGATTTTTATCCCAAATGGGTTTTTCCGGCAAGGTTTTTAACAAGGCAACCATTGTTCGTGCTAACTTAGAACAATTCAACAGTATCCGAGGCTTCTTTATAATCAACCTCGAATACTGGGTGGCATCAACCTCAGATGTTATATTTTCAAGGAAAATACTTCGTGTCAACAGGGTCTGATAGGTAAATTTTGTAAAGGGCCAGACGGTCTATTGAACCGTGTCCATGTAAATTAGTCGAGCCCTAGTAGCAAAACATGTACGAATGTATGATCTATTGAAAGACGTATTTTTTTCCTTACCATATGTTCCATGCCTTAGTGAAATATCTACTTTACAATTTCATACTTATGATTTATTGCGGAAACTGGATCAAGGGCCAATCGCAACTAAAGCTCGAACAATCAACCCCCTACCCGGGGATTGTCGTCCAAAAATTGACATGTTCGAATTACTAAACTTCAAGACCGTAAGACCTTAAAAATAAAATCCTTGATTTTATCGGCCAAGGCCACCCTACTCGGGGAGTTCGAAGTATAATTGGGAAAATAAGCCCAAGAGGCAGATCCCAAGGCTACGGCCAAACTAACGCGGTTCAGAGACGTCCGAATTCCGCAATAAAAACAGGCCTTCAAATTCTTCTATAAACCGGTTAAAAAGGCTACCCTCGGCAAAGGGTTTCGACAATGTCAGCCCTCGAAAAACCCTAAAGGGGTATCGAACTGTTCGAACCTTCGAACAATTTAGTACTGAACAAGATTGTGTTAAGGAAAAAAAATCAAAGGTTTTCGGTAATACTAAACCCCCCAAAAAAAAAACCAACGGGTACAGACTTACTTTGTGCTAAGGCATAAATCTTTTTGTATGATTAAACCTTTTTAGATGAAAAGGGAAAAAGCCACTCTTTTGAGGCCATATCGGCTCAATTCAAGAGCCTAAGGGCCGTTATATTTTTTGAATTTGAGAATTCATCCTCACTCAACTAAAACCTAAGGGTTTTCCTACTTCGAGTTCGAGCAAATACTCGCTCGATTACAAATACTATATTAGTCTGACTTCGGCCAAGTTGCCTAAGTTTCAAATTCACAAACAAATTCTCACAAGGCATGAAGTATATCAAAATTTTCACAAGGCATAAAGCGAATCCAAATTTTCACAACTCAAAAAAATCGAGGCAAAGTTCAGAAAGGAAATATTTTATATATGCGAAGGTATTTACAAAGGACTAATCGGGGTCCTACACAAAAAGAAAGTAAAAGAAAACATACAAAAGCCCCTAGCTATTCTCGGGGGAAGTTTCATGCCTCGAAGCTGTCCTTCGACAGATGACAGCCAGGCTAGAGCAGTCTCTTTCTTTGTAGCAAAGCGGTCTCATACTCCGAAAGCCTTTGGAGTTCGGCCTCATACTAGCTCAGTTCAACCCGGAACATAGAAAAAACATGTATGGAAAAGGAAGGGAGGTGGAAAAAAAATGGAGTAATGACACGTCAACAAAGGAATTAAGGCTTACCCGGTTCACGATTCGTTGAGCCTCTTCGAAGAGGCTGGATGCGTCGTTCAGGTCGGAAGAATCTTCGACCCCAACAAAGCAATCTCAAAAGTGATCCTCCCCTCCGGGGACTCCGCCTACCTCGGGGGTCCTCAAAGCTTGAGCATCTCGATTCGCCTCTTCAGAAAAAGGCAGGAAGGGTTGGCGAATGACCTACTGTCACTGCCTCAAATGAGTCATTTGGGGCGTTCTTTTCGACTCGAGGGGTTTCAGGACCGGTCCCCTCGGACGTGCTCGCCGTTTAACGGGAAGCAGCCTCGACCTCAGGCGATTCGGGGACTTTGCCCGAATCCTTCTCCAAGGCTTCCTCAACACGAGGCAGGGCCTCACCAACCGCCACCGATTCAGCGGCCTTGGAGGCCTTAATGGTTTTCCTCACTCGAGTCACTAGAACCGAGCCACCATCTTCATATTCTTCTTCTTCTTCCCTTAGCTCCTAAACTACATGGGCAGGGAGGGCAGCAGTATCCGTCTTCGATTTTCTAATCGGACCTTTTTCTTCTTAGGCGTTTGTCCTCAGAGGTCGAAACCTTTTTTCTGTTGTTATCTTTGTCGGTTTCGGAGCCGGGGCCGAAGCCTCCTCCTCGCCAGACGGAAGCCTCATGGATGCATCCTTGCTCAGTCCTACACACAAGGAAATTGAATAAGTATAAAAAGATATTTTGATCAGATCATCAGATATGTAAAACTGAAGCTTATCATGGTTCTTTGCCTCCAATCGGCCTTTTGCTATATTGCGCCGACAACGTTCTATGTAAGAGGAGGTCGAGGCTAGTTTACGGACCCATCTCTCGAGGCCGGGGATCACACGAGGCATCCAAACAACCGCTACAAAAGAAGGCATTAATGAGAAAAAGCATAGGAACAAAATTATGTATGAAAATTAACAGTGAAATAATACTTACTCTTCATCTTCCATTTCTCAGGAAATCGCATCTTCTCTGCCAGGATAAGGTCGGAGGTCTTCACTCTAACGAACCTACCCATCCAATCTCGGTCCTTGTCCTCGTCAATGCTCGAGAACAACACCTTGTTTGCTTGGCGCTGGAGTTAATCAACCCTCGATAGATACGGGGGTTGTACAACCGAACGAGGTGGACGAGGGTGAATGGAATCCCCTCGACTTTTCTTGCAAAGAAACGAAGCATGATAACTATTCACCAAAAGGAAGGATGGATTTGGCCTAAGGTTACCTGATATTGACGGAAAAAGTCGATGATGACAGGGTCAAGGGGGGCCAGCGTGAATGGGTAAGTGTAAACACTCAGATACCCTTCCACGTGGGTAGTGATACTTTCTTCAGGGGATGGAATCACTATCACTTTATCCCCCCAGTTGCAGTCTCTCTTAATCTGCTCGAGCTACCCCACAATTATCGAGAAAATATAACTCGATGCATGCTCGCATCGACCAGGGACCGAGAAAGGTTTCTCGATCTCAAAATCAGATTTAAGACTATACGGGCCAGGAATGCACTCCTCAGGGAGCGGATCCACCGGCATTTTGTCACCGGCCAGCCGTGAAGAAGAAGCTTTCTCCTTTTGGGGAATTGTTTTAGAAGTTTTTGCCATTTTTTTGAGTTTGAGAAAGGAAAAAGGTAGTAAGATTTGGTGTTTGAAGATTGGCGGTGAAACCTGAAGATTAGTAGAAGGGAAGAACTTGGGAGAGGTAAAAACTTAGAAGATTGGAAGAAAGTGAAAGTAAAGTTTGATTCAATGAGCAGAATGCCTATTTATGGATTTACGGCGATGAGTCAACATCACTAGTGGCCGACCACCAACTGACGCTCATTAATAATTTTGGAAACTGTGCCGATGGGATATTCCGTTCACTTCCATCGCTTACGTTACGGGGATGATGTTACAATTTGTCGAGGTCCAAAAAATCGAAACTGAATTCGTTTCCTGTCATTACACTCCAAAAAACGAGGGGACTATCTGTATACGATTGAAATCTGGGCCACCCGATTTTACTATTTGATTGAGACCGAAGTGTTGCATCGAATGTCGGTTTCGACTACGAAGCTGAGGCATCGGGTTCGAGATTGAAGCCTCTTTCGAGATCGAGGTTGGTAACAATCAAAGCTAAGAGGGACAGACACCGAGTGATACTGGAGATGGCCTAATAACGAAAGAGCGAGATATCCGTGACTGGTCGAGGATCACGACGTAAATCTCGGAACGAATAAAATCAGATATGTGATTTCTTTCTGTAATTAGAGTTATGTCATAAGTAGAATTCCTCTGCTATATAAAAGGGAGTTCTAATCATTTGTAAGAGATCACTATTCAGAAATATCGAAGAAATATAATTCTTTCTTTCTCGCTTACATTAATGTTCATCAGCTTGCTCTATTTTCTAATTGTTCTAGTACCTATCAGTTCGAGGGTATTTCTACTCGAGGACTGAGCTCTGTCTGAACAATTGGTTTTCTTTACTTATAATTTAATTCTGTCGTTTATCTTTCTATTTATCAATCAGTATTGAGTGAAATCACATACCTTTAAAACCATAATATAAATTTAATTGTTATCCAAATTTCAGGGTAAACACCCTTACTGATCAAAGAAGAGTGGTGTGAGTTTTTTTAATTCTTTTCTTTTCTTTTTTTAGACATTTGGATAATTTCTACGATTCTTCCAACTAGCTAGTCGTGTGTGTTTGTATGTAAATAATGTGTGTTTACTCTTAAAATTGGATAATAATTAAATTTATAATGTGATTTTAAAGACACGTGATTTCATCTAATACCAATTGATAAATATGAAGATTAATAACAGAAATTGACAATAAAATAAAAAAAACTAGTGTTGAAATACAATCCAGCCCTCGAGCTAGTATGCCCTCGAATTGACTGATACTATAATAATGAAGTATATAAACTGAATTGGTGGACAAGAGAGTATAATCTAAAGAGAGTGTTTTATTGCTTTGATATGCGAGAGTAGTTTGTCTTACAAATGATTAGAACTACCCTTTATATAGTAGAGGAATTTTACATATGGTACAACTCTAATTACAGAAGGAAATCCCATGAATTGCTAATTAACCGTTCTTGATTTGGTCCGTTTCGAGATTTCTGCCATGATCTTCGACCAATCACAAATATCCCGCCTTTTCGTTATTACACTATCTTCGGTCTTGCTCGATGTCTACCTTGTTTGGTCTCGATTCTTACTGGTTTCGATCTCGGCAAGTACCTCGTCCTCGTACTTCGGTCTGATCTACTACGGGGCCAGTCTTCGTTCCATCGCCCCGGTCTCGATTAATCAGCAAAATTGGGTGGACCGATTTTAACCGTATACCATATGTGATATACTTGTAATATATGTCAGAGTACTTTTTAACATATTCATCAACGTATATACTTTTAGTTAATTAACCTACAGCAAGTGTAGGACATTTTTGAATCTTGATCAGTTGCATGCAAACATCTAAAGAGCGAATCTGTCCAATAGTTCTGTAAAATTACACCAAACTATGTTAATTCATCATGGTTAAGCAATTTAGTAAGATGAAAATGTATATAACTCACCATGGTTAAGTGCTTGAAGCCAGTCGCCAGAGGCGGATGTAGTCATGTACCGACAGATTCAATTGAACCCATAATTTTTGTGCGGAGTACAAATTTATATGCAAAAATTCACTGAAATTGAAATAAATTGTGGATATGAACCCATAACTTTTAGTATATATTGAGTTCAATAATAAGAACTTTAAAAGCTTAACCCATAAAATTTAAATTTTGAATTCGCCTCTGCTTGAAGCCCATGAACAAGATGCATGTCGTGTATTTAATAATTTGGTGTAAATATTCAGTGCGAATAAGTTTTTATCAAGTCTTTGTTTCCTTTAAATTCTACATTCAGTACGTAGTAAATTACATTTTTTAAAAGACAAATTAATTTAAAGTTAATCTAATATTACATTAAATTGATTAAATTTGCTATTGGTACGTTAAAAACTCATCTAGGATAGAAAATCCTAATCTTCCCTCAAGCATTCACTGTGGAAAATATGGTCATATATCTGACCATGGCAGCAGAGGAGGACCCAGGATTTGAGCACGACGGGGACACCACAGTATGCTAGTCACTAGTAATAAAATTCGGCGTGCAACTCATTGAAAACTTAATGATTATGATGACTTATCATTTAAGTATTAACAAAAAAGTTCTAAAGAAAAAAAAAACACCGAATATATATATATATATAGAGAGAGAGAGAGAGAGAGAGAGAGGGAGAGATTTCTTCGCAAAATGAATGCTATGTGAAGGGAAGGTGTTTGATTAAGCATGTTTCATATATATATATATATATATATATATATATNGTGCGAATAAGTTTTTATCAAGTCTTTGTTTCCTTTAAATTCTACATTCAGTACGTAGTAAATTACATTTTTTAAAAGACAAATTAATTTAAAGTTAATCTAATATTACATTAAATTGATTAAATTTGCTATTGGTACGTTAAAAACTCATCTAGGATAGAAAATCCTAATCTTCCCTCAAGCATTCACTGTGGAAAATATGGTCATATATCTGACCATGGCAGCAGAGGAGGACCCAGGATTTGAGCACGACGGGGACACCACAGTATGCTAGTCACTAGTAATAAAATTCGGCGTGCAACTCATTGAAAACTTAATGATTATGATGACTTATCATTTAAGTATTAACAAAAAAGTTCTAAAGAAAAAAAAAACACCGAATATATATATATATATAGAGAGAGAGAGAGAGAGAGAGAGAGGGAGAGATTTCTTCGCAAAATGAATGCTATGTGAAGGGAAGGTGTTTGATTAAGCATGTTTCATATATATATATATATATATATATATATATTACATTGTACTCAAAGAATAAAAATAGAAAGGAGGGAAAAAGCTTAAAAGGAGTAGAAAAGGCTGAAGGTGGGATTTGAACTTGCATCACTTGCAAGGAATGGAACTTAGATGGCCAATGCAACCACTTGTCCAATCAGTCTCTTTGTGTTTAGGGGGCACACTTAAAATATTTAAGGGGTCCTATATATGTACAGATATACATAATATATATATATACACACACATGATTTTTGTCAAGGCTCACGAAATCCCGTAACCTCTAAACCCACAAGTCCGCCCCTGCATGGTAGGTTTTCAGAAATAAAGGAGAGAAACCCCCTGGATATTCTAATCCTCCATCGTGCTTCTACTGTGGAAAGTATCTAATCACTGCATGTATAAAAATAATAGAGGATGGATTTGTAAAAATTGCGCGGGGCACCCTATTTGGTCGCCCCCATTTGACCTATACCCGTTTTTTAATTTTTTTTTAAATTGTACCCACTTTTTAAATAATTTCAGCTCCCCTTTCCCTCGATGAGCTGAAGTTCACTAGTTAAGCTGAAGTTCGCCAGTTATAAAGACAAAACTTCAGCATACGGGGCTGAAGTTCCCCAGTTACAAAGACAAAACTTCAGCTCTAGAGCTGAATATTCCCAGTTACGAATAACTTCAGCATATGGGGTTGAGGTTCCCCAGTTACAAAGACAAAACTTCAGCTTTAGAGAACTTCAGCTCTAGAGCTGAAGTTTTGTCTTTGTAAACTGGGGAACTTCAGCCCCGTATGCTGAAGTTTTGTCTTTATAACTGGCGAACTTCAGCTTAACTNGCTGAAGTTTTGTCTTTATAATTGGGGAACTTCAGCCCCGTATACTGAAGTTGTTGTCTTTATAACTTGGGAACTTCAGCCCCGTATACTGAAGTTCCCCATTTACTAAGACAAAAACTTCAGCTCTAGAGCTGAAGTTCCCCAGTGTAACTGGGGATATGCTGAAGTTTTTGTCTTTATAACTGGGGAACTTCAGCCCCGTATCATGAAGTTCCCCATTTACAAAGACAAAAACTTCAGCTCTAGAGCTGAAGTTTCCCATTTACTAGAGCTGAAGTTCGCAAGCTACTTTAGGCCCGTCTACTAGAATGCTGAAGTTTTGCGTGATTGCCTTTGCTACTTCAGNACAAAAACTTCAGCTCTAGAGCTGAAGTTTCCCATTTACTAGAGCTGAAGTTCGCAAGCTACTTTAGGCCCGTCTACTAGAATGCTGAAGTTTTGCGTGATTGTCTTTGCTACTTCAGCCCCGCATGCTGAAGTTATGCGCAAAAGCGGGTACAAATGTAATTTTTTTTACAAAGCGGGTATAAGTTAAAACGTGGCACAAAAAATGGGTACGGATGCAAAAGCCCCGATGGATTTGACGACCTAAGGCCATTTCCAACCTTGCACTATTGATTTGGTGCAAAAAATAGTATTTTTTTGCTCCAACCCAACATTAAATCTTGCACCATTATAGAGTGTGAATAGTGTTGCACCAAATTTGGTGCAATACTATTCATCAACACCAAATTTGATTTAATATTATTTTATTCATTTTTATATTTTTTGACTTTTAATTTATCATATATTGTGTATGTAATTAATTTTTATATTAAGTTCTTTATAATTTTAATTTTATATTCTATTTTTTTGATATATTACTTTTTGTATATATTATATTTATATAAAATTATAAGTTAATTTTATTCTATAATAATAATTATAACCATTATTTAAAAATGAAATATGCAAATGTAAGATATCTAATGTTGCTAAAGTTGAAAATTGAAAACTAAAATTTAAAAATACATAAAATAAAAATACATTAACATTAAAAGTACATCAAAGGAGAATACATGAAAATTGAAATCACATTAAAAATATAAAACATAAGTTTAATAATCCGGCATGTTATTTTCCGGTGCACTAAAATTACTAAAATACTGAGAACAGGGTAGAAGATTGTTGTGCTTGTGGTTGTTGAAATTGTTGACTTCTTTTATCGATTATTCGTTTTTGTTATTGTCGCAAAAATTCACGAAAATTTGGATCGTCAATGGAATTCAAGTTCGTCAATAAAATTTTATTTTCTTCTTTGAATTCTTTTTGTCTTAAATTGAAGGATAAATATGCACATTTCGCACTTCGTAATGCATTAATCGAGCATTTATGGGAGAATAGAGGCGAAAGTTGAATATTTATGTGGTACTTAAATTAAATTTACTATGATGTAATATTTATTTAATTATCTTTTATCAATGATTTCACTTTTAGTTGATTTATCCTTTAAAATAATTTTGTAATAAATGATTATATAAGTGGAGAATGTGAATTATATGGAAAAAAGAAAAAAGAAAGAATTTGTTTGAAGGAAATAAAAAATAAAATTTAAATTGAAGATAATAATATAATATAGAAGAGAGAGAAGAATATGAAAAAGAATATTCTTTTTTAGTGTAAAATATAGTGTAATGGTTGGAGCAAATTTGGTGTTGCACCATTTTGGTGTGAAATTTAGTGTGAAATTTGGTGTTAAGATTGGAGATGGCCTAAGGCAGCAAATAAGGCAAACAACCAAAAAATTGAGGCTATTAATCTATGTCTATATTATATTAAAAGGAGGATAATGAAGCATGAGGTTAAGACAATTGATATATTGAGAAAAAGCACTTCGCACTTTTAAAACAAAATTTAAATATATTTTATGACAAAATCTAATATATATTTATCTATATATTATTAAAAGGAGAGGAAAAAGTCATCTCCTTAAGTCAAGTGGCATCCCAGAAAAGAGTCACATAACATAAGTAGTTAATTTTTATCTATATCTATCATATATGCATCGTCATTATTTATCTATACTTATATTCTAAAATATTATTTTAATAAGAGAATTTATAATGTAGTTAAGCCGAGTAATATATTAGGAGTAAGACACATAGAAAAATTAAAACAAAGATAATAAAAATTGCAATAATTTTTTTTGAATTAATAAATTATATTTATATATCTATATCCATAGCCATATTCATATATTTGTCAATGTTTTTTGTATACATAAAAGAAGAAGATTGTAATGTGGTGAAATCAAATGGAAAACTAATACGAAGTCATTTGACAATTTTAGGATAAAGTTAATAATTAATAATTATAAAAAATATTATTAATGGAAGTAATTAATATCAACTCTATCCTAAATTTAACGTAAATCTTTTATCTTCCTCTTTTTCTTTTTCTTTTTTTATAATTATTTTCAGCTTTCATGTTTTATGATAGGCTATTACATACCAGACTTAAGAAAGTTAAAATAAATAATCATAATACCAAACTGTATATTGGTATATTACTAAGAAATGTCACATTGTGGATAAGGCCACATAACTGAAGTCTAATAGATAAAACAAAAAAAATTAAATAATAAAAATAAACTAGAAATAATGTGATTCATACTAATAATTAGTTTAAAAATAATAACAAAATATCTATGCAATACTTAAAAAAAAATTATGGTCTAATTGAAATAATTTAAGAATTTAGAGCAATATTTTAAAAATAAAATAAATATTTATACAAGATCAAAAGTTTTATATCTATTTATATTATATTTGGATAATGATATTAAATGAAGTGACAAGTTAATGAAAATCCACACGAAAATGTGATAATACTATATATTAGACTTTAAATATATATTTTGATCTATACTTATACTTTGAATTAGTTTAAATGAATAAATTAAATAGCTAGATAATAAAATATTATTGCTTCATTTAAATGATAAAAGAGTCCCGAGTAAGAGGATAAAGTGTAAAAATACATTAAATTTTAAGAATAAAAAAATTATAATTATCAATGTTTATTAAAAGAGAAATAACCAAGACATTAAGTCATTTGGTAAACTAATAAAAAACCACGTAACATTATGACAATATTAAGTAAAGAGTAATACAATAACTATAAGAAAAAATAAATGTAGAAGGATAAAACATATTTGAACTTGTAAAATAAAGTTTTAGTAAGCAATTTATTAAAATAATATGATTTAATCTGCTCAAACAAGATAGATTACAACATGACATGTTTAGTATTCTTTAATCGTGGAACGAAATGCAAGTAATAAAATCAAGAGATTATTTTGTTACAAATTTAAAAAGAAAAAAAAATAGCTTATCCACTACGAGATTTGAAAAATAATTTTATGTCCTCTTCTTTTTTAATATCTAATGATTATTTATAATTCTTATGTGAAAGTTTAAATACTAAGGTTATTTGCACATAACCTAAATAATATAAATCATAATTTGACATAATTTGTGTCCCCGCAGTACTAATACTAATTAATTCTAAAAGGAGCTTTAATACGTAATAAGTGACTGATGTTATAATTAAGGGACAACTAATCGTATTTAATTTGGATTCAAAACTCAAAATTTGTGTTAAAGAATATGGGTAGGGGTTGGGGATGATAGGAAAAAGTATATATTAAGTATGGATTATCTCAATTTGAAAGGTACAAAGGGTATTCAAGGATTGTTATCTTCAAGCTAATACACCGGTTAACATGTCATTTTCTTCTTTCTTCCTTATCCTTTATCCTGTTCCTTTCATTTTAGTCTTTCATGGTGAACGTTTTAAACTAACTTGCACTCCTGGTTTTGTGCTACTTCCTCCGTCCCAAATTATTCGAAGATGTTTGGATTTTGAGAGTCAAACAAATTATTTTTTAACCGTAATTTTTTTAAATGTTTTTTAAAAATTTTGAATTTTGAATTACTATAACTTAGTATACTTTTTACGTAGTTTCTAAATATGAGTAAATTTTATTTCGAAAAACTAAAAAATTTTATGTTCAAATACATACTAAAAATTTAGGAGTTTAAATCTTGAAAAGTGTACAGTGTAACATAAATTTGGACAGAGTGAGTATAAAAGAACTATTCATTATTGGCTTTGTTTTTGAAAGATTTGTGTTATTATACTGTTGTAGACAATAAATTGCGTTGAGAAAATAAAATCAAGACCGAAATATATTGCAACAATCGTAGTATTTGATTTCAAGTAATTGAGCGTTACAATCTCTATGAATCCTCTGATTCTACTTTTCTAGTATAAATTCAAGGGCCTTTGAGCTTGATCTTGAATTTGAATTTGGTTTATCCGTCGCGAACACTTTGATTGTTGCCACGAATTGTATCACGAACAAGTAGCCTTGATCTTGAACGCCTTGTATTTGATTTGACTTCGTTCTTGATCTTGAATACTTGAATTGTTCTTCGTTCTTGAGCTTGAACTTGATTGCTTGAAGCTTGAAACTTGTAGAGAAATTTGCAGCGTTTGATCCACGAGCTCTCTCTTGCTTCTTGTTATAACTTCTGGTCCCTTTTCTGAGTTATGAAGACCCCTATTTATAGTTGTGGAAGGGAGGAGTTGTGATAAGAACAAACTCTTTCCGGCCAATCAAATTGAAGTGTAACATGGCCGCATTTGATTGGCCAGAACATGTCACTTGCACATGTGGCGCGATTTCATTGGCATTTTAATGTGACTTGGCATGCCTTGTCATTTTGACATGTGGCACAATCCTATTGGCTCTTCCGTTTGACTTGGCGTGCCACGTCATTTGACAAGCGGGCATCAAATTGGGCCTCTAGGAAGATGACATCTTGGGCTTTAAGAAGTGGGCTCATCATTTGTAGCCCAACTAAATAGACTAGCCCAATGGATTAAGACTTATTTATTTAATCACTTTATATGTTGGACTTATATAACTAATTCAATTATATTAGCCCAATAAATTTATTTGAACTTATATATCTTGAATTTAAAATATAGTCCAAATTATTTTACGGATTTAATTTTAATAAAATTTATATGCCTACAAATGCCCCTACTTCAAAACTTGTCGGTTGTAAACATGTCGGACTTAAGACAAAGATTGAAGTATTATGAAAACATCTAATAAGATGATTTTGAACCCCCAATTTACTAGCCTAGGATATTTAATTGTAATGAAAATCTTGTCAGTTGCTTGAAATTTGTTTATAATAGTAATTCATTTTTTTTAAGATGACAATGGAAAGCCACGTAAGCTTGAAAAGTTTGGCATTTGAACAAAGCTTTTCACCTTTGCTTTACTGAAACACTAACGGACAATGCCCCGCATGTGACCACCTTTTTCATTTGATTTTTTTTTTTTTACTCATAAATTCGTTAAAGTCATCAATAAGCATTACTTCTAATGAATATGTATATATTCTATTTTACCGCACAACTTGATGTCGAAGGTTTCCAAATCCTTTTTTAAACCAAATAACTTTGGTTGACTTCTATTTAGACACGGAAGAGTCTCCACCAAGTCCATGTCGGAAACAAGTAGTAGTCACCGCCACTACAGTTACTCCCACATCGAGAAATAAGTGTTTTCATGCTCTCTTTTACCATCTATATAAATCCCCGTGCTCGTATTGTTGAGCATCAATTCGTAGTATTTGCAAGCCACTTTGAGTCTACTTTTGACGATTGAAAAGCATTGACGCATAGGTAATTTCTTCTTCTTTTCTTGTGCTTTTCTTCTTTGTTTTACTTTGTTGTCTCTTTTATTTTTAGAGGTAATTTGACGCAGTAATTTCGTCAAATTACGAAGCCTTCTTTAAGTTCGAGACGAAGGCCTTTGAAGTTCGTGATGAGGATCTTTAAAATTTGTGGAGAAGACCCATAAAAGTTCGTGCAAAGATTCTTAAAGCTCGTGGTGGATCTTTAATAGTTCACAGCGAAGAGCTAAAGACTTCGTTTTATTTGAAAACTTGACTTTCTTTATCTCTGGCAAAGACCATTACACCATCCAAGTCAAAGATTTATTTTGTCTGAAGCGAAGACCATTACACCGTCAGAGCTAGAGACTTCATTTTGTCTGAAGCAAAGACCATTACACCGTCTGAGCTAATGACTCCATCTTGTTTGAAGATTTAACTTCATTTTATCCGAGGCATAGACCATTACACCGTCTAAGCTAATGACTTCATCTTGCTTGAATCTTTAACTTCATTTTTATCCGAGGCATAGACCATTACACCGTCTAAGCTAATGACTCCATCTTCTTTGAAGATTTAACTTCATTTTATCTGAGGCATAGACCATTACACCGTCTGGGCCAAAGATTTATTTTGTCTTAAGAGAAGACCATTACACCGTCTAAGCTAATGACTCCATCTTGTTTGAAGATTTAACTTCATTTTATCTGAGGCATAGACCATTACACCGTCTGGGCCAAAGATTTATTTTGTCTTAAGCGAAGACCATTACACCGTCTAAGCTAATGACTTCATCTTGTTTGAAGATTTAACTTCATTTTATCTGAGGCGTAGAACGATTACACCGTCTGGGCCAAAGATTCATTTTGTCTGAAGCAAAGACATTACACCGTCTAAGCTAATGACTTCATCTTGTTTGAAGATTTAACTTCATTTTATCTGAGGCGTAGAACGATTACACCGTCTGGGCCAAAGATTCATTTTGTCTGAAGCAAAGACATTACACCGTCTAAGCTAATGACTTCATCTTGTTTGAAGATTTAACTTCATTTTATCTGAGGCGTAGAACGATTACACCGTCTGGGCCAAAGATTCATTTTGTCTGAAGCAAAGACATTACACCGTCTAAGCTAATGACTTCATCTTGTTTGAAGATTTAACTTCATTTTAACTGAGGCATAGATCATTACACTGTCTAAGCCAAAGGCTTTGCCTTTTCCATGCTTGGTAGGATTATATTATGAATTTGAGGCCATGAATATCGCATTTCTTAGCTAAATGCTAATAAACACTTTTCTCTCTTTTTGCAGTCTAAACATGGTTTACTTCAAAGACAGAATTTCTTCCTCTAATTCTCAATGCCTTATCATCTCGGACCATAAGGGAAGCAAGGTGGAGACAAGATTACCAGTTGATAGGTCGCTAATCGGCCAGTATAATGCAGCTTTATGGGTACCTTTGAGGGACCTACCTTATTTGGCAGACTGGACGCTTGAATACGATAGTCGTCCTCCCAAGACATGGGTGTTTCGCACCACTACCCATCATGCTTGGAATTTTGCGAGCACCTTATCATGCCTAGGGCGTCGAATCATTAACAAGGAGACTTATTGGGGCAATGATTTGCCGTTCGGCG
>ML384009.1:0-54814 GCA_005239525.1 Nicotiana knightiana
ATTATATATATGAGTCAGCACTCGAGTCGCATGTATGATTCGCGATCGAGGGGAGCTTTATGTAAATTATATATCTGAGTCAGCACTCGAGTCGCATGTATGATTCGCGATCGAGGGGAGCTTTATGTTATTATATATATATGAGTCAGCACTCGAGTCGCAGGTATGATTCGCGATCGAGGGAGCTTTATGTTAACTATGTATATATAGGATTTCGTTTCTAGATATTTCCTTACGACTCAGACCTGTTGTCCTCACCCTGCATGTGTATGCTTTATTTGTTATTAAATTTCATGAAATTGATCTCACAGATATTTGGGAAAAGGTGAAGTGGTAATTGTTTTATTTATCCTCAGTTTTCTTCCTGGATTTCAGTATCTTACATATATATACTAGTTGCTTCACTGCCTTACATGCCTACTATTTCTATTACATTCTGTTGATTTATACTGTTGGACCTTAGTGA
Organism: Nicotiana knightiana; assembly: GCA_005239525.1. NCBI lineage: Eukaryota > Viridiplantae > Streptophyta > Magnoliopsida > Solanales > Solanaceae > Nicotiana > Nicotiana knightiana. The sequence continues at coordinate 467 of ML384009.1, forward strand.
GTGTCATGTCGACTTCTCGTCACTACCTATTCGAGGTTAGGCGGGATACTCACTGGGTACATATATATATTTATGTACTCATGCTGCACTTCTGTACTTAATTGTACAGGTTCTGGGGCTGGTGTTTCTAGTTATCCGACCGGAGCTTGACGTATTCCGGACCTGAATCCACGGTGAGCTACCTCCCTTGGCGATTCCCAGCTATGCTATGGAGTTATCTTTTTTTTACTTCTGTCTATATCCTTTCATATAGCAGTACCTCTTGTATCATCTTTTGTATATTCTACTAGCCGCCTACTGACTTGTGACACTAGTTCCTGGCACACACTTAGTAGATTCTATTTTTGGGACTGTATATATTGGATCACACTCATTTCGGCTGTATATATTTAAATTGATAAATGCTTCCACTTCTATTTTAAATAATTTAGGTGTAAAACTTTGTGAAACATGTGGGGTTGGTATGTTAATAAGGAAAACTTCACTAGTAAGTAATCGTTGGCTTGCCTGACCCCGATGTTGGGCGCCATCACGACCCGCATGGGATTTTGGGGTCGTGACATTAACCCACTGAGAAGGGTTCTCATGGGTGGCAGCAGGGATAGGTGTGACATACCCAGCAGCTTTGAGCTTCTCATACAGCTGGTCAATAGGCTCGGCTATGGCGGTGTATCGCTTGGTAGGAAGGTGGTGGAGCTTGGTAATTTGGTGAGGGTTCTTGGTAATTTGGGGTTGGCTGGTATGTGAGTGGAGGTGTTGGATAAGTTTGGTATTTGAGTAGGGACTTGGCTCTTTGTGCAATCATTACGGCTCCCACGTCTCTCTTCTTAGACACACCACCGGACTGTAAAGCCTTGTTAGTGGCTTGCAAGGCTTCAAAATTTGTAACCATACCTCTTTTAATACCTTCTTCANATACTACGAGTCCTGAGCCCAGACAAAGAATTTGTTCATCTGCTCTTACTCTTGAGCAGGTCTGACTTTAGCGGCTTCGGACCTCCAGCGAGTAGCATACTCTCGAAAGGTTTCTGTGGGTTTCTTCTTCAAATTTTGAATGTAGAACACATATGGTGCGATCTCTGTGTTGAATCTAAACCTGTCCATAAAATCAGACGCCATGCTTACCCAGTTTGACCATTTCTTGGGGTGTTGGCTGATGTACCAAGACAATGTGTCTCCCTTCAAACTCCTCATGAACAGCTTTATGCGGATCTTTCATTCTTCCCAATGCCAACCAATTTATCGCAATAGGTCCTCAGATGGACTCTCGGATCACAGTACCATCAAACATTTCGAACTTTGAAGGTTTGTACCCCTCGGGCAGTTCGACATCAGGTTGGATACAAAGGTATTCATAATTCAACCCTTCAATTCCCTTGATTCCTTCAACACCCTGGACTTGACTGGTCAATTTCATAAGCTCCTCAGCCAGGTTCCTGATAAGTAAGTCCTTTCCGTCAAACTCGGATTCCTGTGAGATAGGTGAAGTGGAGTGGGTCACGGTTTCCTCATAGATGGGATTGTTATAGGTGTGGAAATGGTCCTTTGTGGGGTTTTAAGGTTCTGGGATAAGTAGTGGAGTGTTATTTGAGGTGTGGCAAGCATTGCAATGCGTCGGGAGAGTTTGGTTCTTTGGGGTAGTGACGTGATGGTGAGGTGCGGGATGATTTTGCTGTCTTGGGATATTTTGTGGAGGTGCGGGGTTTTGAGCATTTGGAAGGTTGACGTCGGGGACGTTGAGAGAAAATGACAAGTTGGCCAGATTCTGGACTTGATCGAGTTCTTCCTGAAACTTCAGCAATTTCTGTTCAAGTAATGTGGAAATGCAAAGTGTGTCCTAAGTTGGGAACCTCTTCGTGCCTGAGGTAGGCCTAGCGACAAATTGATTTGGAGAACTTAAAATGCTAAATGCCTCATTTTATTGATAAGAAAAAATAGACAAATCCCAAAACGATAGACGAAAAATAAAATTCACTAATGGCCATTGGCCTTATTACATTGATAGAAAAATAAAGACACTCATATATATTCTATCAAAGGCGTCATTTCGATGTTCCCAAAGCGGAACACGGACCTTTCACGATCCCAGAACAAGGTAGAAGCCTCTATTATCATTTTGTTAGGCTGGATTTTCAGGAGAGATGGTAGGTTACCCAAGTGTTTTCTGACAATAGCTTTGTTGCTAGAGTGCAGATCCTCCCACCAACTCAACAGTTTTGGGTGGATATTGGAGACCATGCCGAATCTAGGGACTTATATCCTAATTTTTTTTTTTTGTAAAGAAAATAAAGTTAGGCCCTTACCCCACCGGACTCGACTATTTATCGTCAATAATTAGCAGGAAGCATTTAGTTCTCTAAATAAATGCAAGGAACTTTAGAGCGTCCATTTGGGTTTAGGGAAACCCGGTCGACTTTTGGATAAGGCTATCTTAAAAGCTAACGTGCGGACGACACTTTAGCTCGACTAGGTTTGACCATGATGCATGCAACAGTGCGATAGAGTAAGGTTTCTATGGGTTTTATACTGGTACCCTTGAGTGGAAAACTCAAGGGGGAAAGGCACGGAACTGTGGACTGCACCGTTGATCGACTAGTTTTACCACAAATAAGCCTTTTCGAATTTAGTGGGTAATGATATAGGAAGAGCGAAACCACTCATCAAGAGTTTCTATAGTATTTTCTTTGGCACGAGTGGAGTATGAATGTTGAGCATGATTATGCAATAATGAGTATAAAAACAAGTTGTCACGTATTGGCACTTTAAAGAAAGCGGTAAAAACAACAGTAACAAAAGAAAACAAAGAGACATGTCAGTTTCATCTTTGAGGAAAAGTAAATACCTGAAGTAAACAATTAATTGCATGTAAAGAGAAGAGGAAAGGGTGCAATTATTTAAACAAAAATAAAGGCACATATTCACAAAACAATTTGAAATGGTAAAATCCTGGATATCCCCAGCAGATTAGCCATGTTGTCGCGCCCCCCTTTTTTCCTCGCGGAATCGGATTCATGACATTGGTTGGGACAACTCATTCCTTTTGGGAAAGGGGTTTGCATATTTTGAAGAGTCGCCACCTAACAATTTTAACAGTGCATTAGGGCACCTAAGGGGTTCGATTACAACTATGTTACTAATCAGAGATTTGGTAAGGGCTTGAAATTATCCTAAGGGGAAGGTGTTAGGCACCCCTCAGGATCCACAAGTGTGGTTCCCGGCAAAATGGTTTCGTGAATTTGTACAATTAGCAAATAACAAGTAAAGGCTCAAATAAGAGGGGATTTAAGTCTTAAGCACGCGGATGTTTGAAAATAGCAAAGAAGGTTAGATTTTGAAAGGATTATGATCTAAGCTGATAAAGGGTATCCTAGGTTTATAATACTATTTATCACATCAATGCAATACACGGTAATCACTCCTAGAAGAGGGGCTACACGTGGTATTAGCGCACCGGTCATCATATACATATCTACCCTTCCCACCTCGTAAGGTTATTAAAAATGAGTGTTGGTATCGACCTCTATTGCATGTTGTTACCCATCCCTTCCTATCAGTCCCGGAGGAAATTAGGACTCCTATCCTAAAGGGAGGTGCTAGGCAGACCCTCAAGTTTTAAAGGTAAAAATTCTAGGGCGACAGATAACAAAAATAAGTAGGACTACAGGTAAAGGGAAAGCAGATAAAGGCTCAAGTATTCCTCCACACACAGTACACATAAACATCATGTTTCATACACAACTAACGTCCATATTAATTCAGAATCCTAAATCATGGTATCTAGGTGATAACACAAAGACAAATTTATTGCATAAATCAGAGAGGAAGTCTTAATCAGGCTTGCCTACTGGTTTTAAGCATGCTGGCAGTTAAACATGATCACAAAGACAGTTCTGATTTTATTTTTTTAAAGTTAAATACCTAAGCTTGCCTAGGTATAGGTTGACATGCAACAGTTATTCAGATTTGTTAACGACTCTAGGTTGTTTATAGCTAATAACATGCAATTCTAGGTGTTGAAGATGTGCGAGGACTAATTACCAGTTGTTTAGAACAGGGGACTATTTTAGATATCTGTATTCAGACTAAGTGCAGTTAAATGAGTACGATCCTACAACATGATGTCTAATGCATCATGATGCATAATAACTTAAACATGATTTCTAAATGCACATAGAATCATAGCATTATGCACAGTTTCAGGAATAACAGAGGTGACAGATTTTAATCGTTGTTTACCTAGAACAGGATCTCTACGTGTATAGCATGATGAAACATGATTGCAGTTTATTTATCCTAGGACAATACTTCTAGTGAAGTTTCAGAACATGTTTACTTGGGCAGAATAACATAATAGCAGCTTATTTTATTGTTATTATTTATCCTATAGGCAGGATTTCTAAGCGTAGATGAGATGTTGAATACACATAAATCCTAAGTAGCATGATATCTAATGCATGGCATGTTGTACTTAAACATGGCTACTATTGCGCATAGAGAAAATAAATCTAGAAACATGGTCTCTACCCTTAATTATACTACAGCATATATATCACCCACCCATTTTTCACTATCCGACCCTAGATTTGTATACAATTAATGATTACAGACCATCGAATATGAATTACACAACTGAAATAGAAGAAAAATAAGAAATTAACTATAGGGAGCCTACAGAATAGGCTCAAGTCTCCAGGTCCTCAATGCCAGGTATTATTTCACAACTTTTCTCATACTCCGAGTGTGTCAGAGTTCCCTAAGGACCTCAAGGGCTCCCGGGCAGTGCTCACACCCAGATTTCACAGCCAAGATAGAGTAAGTGCAATAAGGAATGGCCAGCCTCTGTGTGTCAAAGTTCAGAGGGAGCTCAAGGGTCCCAAGGCAATGCTCACACAGAGGGGGCAGAACCTAGGCTTCTAAGAGTATATGTGAGAGTGCTTGACATAGTTTTGAAAAGGTTAAGTAAGAAAATAGTTTTGAAAAGGGTAAGTAAGAAAATAGTTTTAAAGAAGGAAACTTGATTGATATAGTTTTATAACAGAGAAGTTTAACCACCAAAAGGGTAGGAACACCAATTCCAACATCACACAAAAGACAAGGAATAGTCCAACAATCACAAGTAGGGGTAATGGGATTTGAGGGACAAATACAGAGCAAGTAAGGGTAAGCATGTAGCAGACAGAAACACATATAGGCATGCAATCAGAATCTCCTAAGGGTTCAGAGGACCATGGGTACAGTAAAGTACCGGATTAGATCAACACCAAACAACTAAGACTATGATCACTAATGTACCAATCATAGGCATGGGGATTCACATAAGAAATAGGTGCTAAGTATACAGAAACATGCTGGTCATTGTCAAGTAAAACATAACTTAACAGGTAGAGGGGATTCAGGATCTTAGTTACATGTTGAACAACAGAATAGTAAATAGAAGCAGATTAGAAACACAATAAACTGCAACAGTAATAGAAACATGTTGGTTTGAGGACTGAAATCTGAATTAGAACATATTAGTGAAGTGAAGAAAGCACAAACACAAAGCAGAAATAGGAGAGGGCTTAGAATAGTAGCAAGTAGCACAAAAGAGAGAATAGAGAGCAAGTTTTAGTTGTGTGAGAGAGAGTTCAACAGATTAGTTCGTGTGTGTCCTAATGAACGAATAGAGTATATAGAGTTTTGAAAAGCAGGTAGAGGAATAAGGTAAAAATAATAGTTCAGCAGTAATATTAGAAATAATCATCAATTAGAATCAATTAGTATACAGACTTCCTTTAGTTAAGTAAATCATACCCAAACGGTAACAAGTAGTGGCAACAACAGGAAAGGAATCAAGTAAAGTGTGTATAATTATAGAAATAAACACAATTAGGATCCAATCAATACCAGTACTCCCCACAATTAAGGAGTCACAGTTCAAACGGATACCACAGTAGTAAAAAAAGAAAAAGACCTAACTTGAAAGATTGATTTTAATCGTATAAAGAGTAGTAAAGAATAGGGCATGTGATTAGGGCTAGGTACAAAATATATTAATTAAGGAAAGTATATAATTAATCAACATCATATTTATACATAAAATAAGGCAGAATATAATTCCAAAAATTATTAAGAGATCCCTCGAAATCACAGGGAATCAATTATCAATTAAGGGAAGTGTCACGCAGGAAAGAAAATACACAAAATCGGAAAAGAGCTCTAAGGAAAATACACAAAATCAGTAAAGAGTAAAGAAAAATAATAAAACAACTAATCATACCCATTAAACGATAAACAGTACTGGAATAGCACATGTTTAACAAAATTAGAGAAAACCCTAAGCAAACTGTTAAGAGGACAGTAGAGATTCAGAAAACTTAGCAACAAATTAGAGCAACAAGCATAGAACACATAGGACATTCATGAAAGTCCAGAAAGTTCATGAGAGACACGCAAACATCATTGCAAACAGATTTAAACTTCCAGATTGAACGCAGAAGTATTAGGTTTTCTTAACAAAATGAATCGAAAAAAAATAAAAGCTCAAGTGATGTTTAAACATACTAAAATCACAAAGTAATTGCTAAAAATCAAAAAGAAAATCATTTTTGCAAAAGGGTTTTGAAACCCTAGTCTGAAAAATGAGGAAATCATTTGAAATTAAAGAAATCTTTTAAGGAAAACACGTGAGAACCTTAAAAGACACATATATCCGTCACAGATTTAAAAAGATCGGAGGATTTAAAGCTAGGGTTTCCAGAGAAAACTTAGAGAAGAGAAGAAAACTTAATATTACCGGCGTTTGGCCAAATAATTTAAAGATATTACTCGAATGGCCATAGATGGCCGGAAAGATGGCATGATACCGGAGATGGGAGTCGAACCACCTCCGATTCACTTGAGAACCCCCAAACGGTGACACAAGACGAAGGATGGATCCATAAGGCTGGTGAGAGGTGAGACCTCCATGGTTTCCAGCGAGGAGGTGGCCGGAGAAGGGGGGAGATAGGTTTAGAAGGTGGAGCATTTTTAGAGAGAGAGATGAGAGAGTTTAGAGAGACGGATAAGTGAATGAGAGGGAAAATGAGATTGGGGGGGGGGGGGGNATCAACGGTTCAAATTGAGTGAGGGATTGGGCCGGGTAGGATTTTAGGTTTGGGATGGGTTATTGGATTAATTAATTGGGTTAGGGGTCCGGATTAATTAGGTTAGAATTAAAAATTAAAAATGGCTAATTGTTAAATACCCCATAAAATAGATAAATAATTTATAAAAATGGCTAATAATTATAAAAAATGAAATTTATTCTTAATATAGTGAAATTGAAGTAATTAACTAATATAAAAATATAAAATGATGAATTATTGAATAAAAATAGTATAAAATATACATTTAGGCTATAACTGCAAAATTGTTATAATTATAGCCAAATAATGCCAAATTGGATAATTTGTAACATAATTAAATCCTAATAAGATTAAAAAAATAATATATTGAGCTAGGAAATATTTTGAAATTATTTATAATATACTTTATGAATAATTATAAAATACTAAAGAAATAGGAAAACAAATTGATAAAAATATGGAAAATTAGGGGAAAATACCATTCATTATGAGAAGTGATTTGGAATATAATATGCAAGTTTGAAAAATAATTTTGAGGAAAAATTGGGTATCAACAGTACCCACTCAAAATAACTCTCGATGAGAGAGTGGTTTTTCCGATTTGGCTTTCTCAAGTCCAAATGGGTATTGAACAAAACGGTTGATAAGAAGCTCAAGTCGAGTTTTACTATCTCTAGGTTCAACCCTTTAATTGGGCTTATCAATCTCTTACTTGACCCAATTTCTTGCTAGCCAAGTTTTCCAAGACTAAGTCTCTCTTTCTCAAGTAGAGACCAAGTCAAATAGGCATGAACTAATGTTTGCAACCATTAATTCCTCAAATAAAAGCAAAAACGAGGCTAGATAACAAACACCCAACCATAAACAAGCAATAAATCAAACACCCATTAAGTTTACACACTAGGGTTGGGTCACAACCCTAGTGAAAATGTAGCTACTCATGCTTAAATTGGAAGAAAAAGAAGAAGAAATGATAATCAAACCCATATTGATAATTAAAATGACAAAATCTATGTTCAAATAGTTCAAAGTAGCAAAAAACTACTAAAAAGAGTAAAAGAAATCGTCTACCATAGCAGCTAATGTCAAAAGTTAACCTAAAAAGTGAAACTTTTCTATTGATACAGGGCTGGAATTATTGGACAAAAATGCCCTTTTAGGGGTGTTGCGGCCGCACAATTCCATGTGCGGTCCGCACTATTCTTTAGCTTGACAGGATTGGATCTGCGGCCACACAATTCTGAAATGCGGCCGCACCTTACTCTTTCTGCGGTCCGCATAATAATGTCTGCGGCCCCACCTTACTCTTTTGCGGTCCGCACAAATGTGACTGTTGCTGCGTAGCTTTTCTTCTGCGGCCGCACAATAATTGTGCTTTCCGCACTTTTGTTTGACTTGAGATGCAGGTTCTCTAAGATTTTGCTCTGACCCAGCTTCTACAGCCGCACAATTCATGTGCGGACTGCATTTTGCAACATTCTCTGATGGAAGTTTCTTCACTTCTGAGCTTTTGTGTATGTTTTTGTCCTTGAGTTCAGATTACTCCTTCTTAAGTTGGATTTCATCTCGTGGGCTCATCTTTCAATTTTCCCGCAATTAAGTACATTTCATCAGTTTTCGGGAACACAATTAAGCGCTTTTGGACTAAAACGGAAGCTAAAAGATGTTAATAAGTAGTCAAACCCACTTATCAACTTCTCCAAACTTAAGCTTTTGTTTGTCCTCAAGCGAATAAAGTAATTTCCACCTCCACAAGTTAAGAGCTATTCTAGCTAATCAAAGGTGAATCAATCACACATCAATTGGGACCAACAATTACCCGCACCACTTATGAATTATCAACAAGGCAACAAATTAAACTTTTAAGCACAAAAAGTTCTAATGTGACACTTGAGCATCAAGAGTTGTCTTTTATTCATCAAGGAAGCTCGCTCTTTCATGTAGGTCATTGTGGATCCCAAACTCCTCCTCCTCTACTCTCCATTTTCCTATCTAACTTAAGAATATAACACTCAATACAAAGATTTGTGAAAGGTTCGCTCATCTCTCTCAAAAGAATGTCGCAAGTACGACTTTAAGTACCATAGGCTTGCCCCTCATGTAAATCACCTCTAATGTAAGCTCACTTGACTTGAAATCACGTTGGGATTTTTTCGAATGCAATGAAGGCTTTTAGACTAAGGTTGGATATGTTATGATAGAACGAGTTCATCTTTCCTTAAGCACTTCATTTTCTTTTATCGGCTCATGCTTTGCCAAATCTTTGAGGCATTTTCTTTTCCTTAGGGGAACTAGAGAGAATTAACATCATTTTTTCTTGGTCATGATGTTCATTTTCTCATTCTTTGCTTTCTACATGCTTTGTATCATTACTTTTCTTTGAATCCCTTCAACTCTTCAACTTATTCACTTTATTTTTGCCTTTTTTCTTTTTGTTCTTTCTTTCTTGCCTTTCCTTTTCTTCATTTCTTTTCTCTTTTGTGCCTTGATACCTTTTTAAAGCTTCTCGCCTCACCCCCAAACTTACATTTTTAGCCAATTATTTCACAAGAGTGTTAAGGAAAGCTCGGGTGCCAAGAGAGGGTCACGACAAAACTGATAAAGGCTTATAATATGGATAACAATTGAGAAAGGTTTTAGGCTCGTGTGGGTTGACTAGAGATAACAACATTGGTGGGCAACGAAAAATTTCAAGCGGATCAAGGAGAGTTTAAAATCACTTCTCAAGCCAAGAAAAACTTAAAATTTTGCCTAGAAACACATTTGGGGCAAGTTATAGACCATTCGCACGGGTACTTGAACTTAAAACAACAATATCACACCTCTCATGCAGCTGGATTGGTAAAGAGGATAGAGTCGGGGCCCACAATGACCATATTCAAGATTTAATCACTATGGTTTGACTAAACCACTCAATGATTGCCTAAGTCAACACAAGAGTCAAAAGGTAGCTAACTAGAGCTATTTCTTTCCAAAAACCTTATTTTTAACCATAAGCACGTAGTTAACTGTGTTGGTACCAAGTGAAGCATGTTTAACTCTTCGAGCATGACTCAATTAGGTCTTTCTATTCATTATTACTACTATTATTACCTAAACACCGAAACGGACTCAATCCCTTAAGAAGGTTGTCACGTCATCCATCGTTGGGAAGAGTCACCCGGTTCACACAAAAAACCACATTTGGAGAGAACCGTGGCATTAAGAAAATAAAAGGCTTATTATCCATTAAAACATAAAAAGAAGTTATTAAAGCAAAAAAGAAGCTACTAATTCGAAAAGAAGACAAACATAAAGATAAAGAAACTAATAAAGCAAAAAGCTATTAAAAGCTAAACGAATATAAATAATGAGGGATTAGAGTGAATACATGCATAACGAGAAAGAAGAAGAAAATAGTAATAAGTTAATTACTTGCCAAAGTGTCATAGTTATCAAAATACAGAATCAGAATCATCAAAATTTCAAAGAAACTCCCCCCCCCCCCCCCCCCCCCCCGAATAAAAATAAGCATTGTCCACAATGCTTAAAAAAATAAAAGTATAAGAAGGGTGAGAGTAAAGAAAACTCCCTATGAATCAGTGGCCATCTCTGTGTCCCCAGCAGTGGCACCGACCTCAGTCTCCAATTGGATCTCATCATCCTCAAGTCCGGGAGTAGCTAGGTTGGTGAACATCTAACGGGCTTCCTCAGCAGTGTCAGCAGCAAGGTGGCCACCTGCTACGGTGGGCTCTGTGGGATACGGGCCTGGGTGGTGTGGGTCTATCAACATGTCAAATGGAATATCTCCAGCTGCTGCAAGCTTGGTGACCTGTCTCCGGAGCTTATCCACTGATTTCTTTGAAGCCTGTGACTTTCGCATCTTCTTTTCTTTTTTGGCCAATTATTCAATCACGGACCCATGTTGTACTAGAGTGTCCATGATAGTGTTCTGGTTGTCCAGGATCTTCTTCAAAGTTTCGTCGACTCTAGGAGGAATCTAGGGTGCCGGCATAGATGACTGCGCTGCAACATGACCGGATAAGTTAGATAGCTTTGTAGTAGATGTCTGCATCCAGTTGTTGAGTCTCGCCAAAGTCTGGAAGACTCGCAAAGTAGATAGTGGAGAAGAAGGCATAGACACCAGCTTCAAAGCTGATGAGGGAGGCATTGAGGCTGAAGATGGAGTCATGGTAGTTGCACTGGCAGAAGGCACTGCTAAAATGGAAGGCATATCTACTGACTCTACAGCTACCACCAAAGGCTCATCAGAATGGCCTACGGTAGTAGTCACCTGACCTTTCTCTTTGGGTTCTTCGGATCCATTTAGATAATACTAAGAGAAGGCTTCTTTTCCCGAACCTTCATGTCAAAATCCCTGGGCTCTACCCGTGCATCCGCAAGGTATTCAGTGAGGGTGTTGGGATACGAGTAGGAAGTATCAGCCTATCTGGTGAACACATTCATATTGGCTGACATCACGACACCCACATTGATCGGGTAGCCGGCCATAATAGAGGCGACTAGAACTTCCCGTGGAATATGTAAATTTGACTCGTTCTGGCATGGTTCTAGTCAGATGCATACGCAGGTCTGCCATCCCTTCGCCTCAAAATTTAGGTGTTATGCTGAATAGAAACCCCTGCATTGATCCATGGTGGTGGTGGCCTCGGGGTCGTAAGAATCTCAGCTAGCCATGGGCGAGCTGCATCACCCATCGCCAGCTTCTCCAAGTATTGTACTGGCTCAATGTCCTCAAACCCCAAGTAGGAGTTCAGTGTGTGTTGGTCGAACCGCAACTTCAGATTTCTCACTTTTGTAACTTTGGTCCCTTTCTTTATATGTGCCACATTGGCGTAGAACTCCCGGACCAAATATTCCTTGGTATACACAACTAACTGGGTGAACCACATCCACCCCTTCCTCTCTTGGAACTGTCTCAACACATCTGGATTGTACTTGTCAAGGTCTTGAAGTAGGAACTTTTTCTCAAGAGTGAGATATATCACCGACCACCACCCACGAAAGCTAGTGAAGGCAGCTAAACTCACAAAATGGTCCTTCCATACCTCTTTCTTCTTCGACCTCTCAAGGCCGGCAATTGTAGTATCACCGACCATTGTCTGGAATATCATCCACAGCAGTTGTTGGTGCTTCAAGGGCAGGTGTAGCAAAGGTCTCTGAAGCTTGACTTGCACTCTCCGAACCCTCAGAAATTCTATGTGAGAAGGAAGGTTCATCTCAGAGTTGATACCTTCCCCGTGGTTGTTATGGTTGTGATTGAACATCAGGTTGCTCTTGCACTGAGTTTCCCTCTGATGCTTCCTGAAATGGGGCATATGAACTAAAATCGGAGGGATCGGGCTATCTTCTTCGGCCTGCAGTAGCTTTCTTAGTGATTATCCTCTGGAGAGCGAGGGGTAAAATGCTTTTGCCTCTACCTCTGGAAGGTTCACCCCTCCCCTTTGATGTATCACCACGACCTCGAGATCTGACCATTTTCTGTAACAAGCAACAGCAGAAGTCAGTTGTAATTCAATTGCACACAGACAATATATCACAGTGCAGAACATGAGTGCAGGGTGGGGAAGTGTGGTCCACAGAATTGCAAGTGCGGCCGCGGAGTGGGTTGTGTGGACCACACAATTTGGAAGTGCAGCCACAGAGATGGAACTACGGTCGGCACAATTTTGAGTGCGACCGCAGAATTGAAATGCGATCCGCACATTTCTCATTGCGGCCGCACATTAGAATTCCCAAAAGTACCAACCCTCTGATGATAGAGATTGTTCAGACACTTTTCTAGGGCCGCGGTGGAATTTTTGCGGTCCACACAATTTCACGTGCGGCTGCAGAATCATGCTTCTCATACAGTACCCTAATCTTGACTTTTGCGGACCGCACAATTTCTTGTGCAACCGCAGGTTTCAAACTACAGTCGAACAGACTCCTAGGGTTTAATTTTTTTTGCAAAAATTGACATGGTATTAACAAGTAAGCTTGCAAATCAATTTACCCAGTACCCATAAAGCAATTAGTAGTTGACCCAATATAGATTAAACCCCACATGGTAGTAAAATTAAAATCTATTGACAAATGGCCTAAAACTACCCTAAAATAAATTGTACATTGAACTAATAAAAGTGAAAAATTCTAAGAAAAATTAAACATACTAGATATGAAAGAGTGTAACTAAGTGATCACAGATGTGGACGGAGTGTGGCAGATGATTGAACAGATGATTTCCAAGTTTTAGAGTTTAGAGTGCTCAGAGGGGGGAAAACTTGTACAATAGCCTTAAGTTACTATTTATACATGCAGGTAGACTTGGGAAAACAAAGGAGGAGTGCATCCACAGAATTCCTTCTGCGGTCCGCACTCTGTTACCGTAAAGCTCAATAGCCTTGTTAATCTGCGGTCCGCATAATTTGTGGTGCGACTGCAAATTTTGTTTGCGGACCGCATAATTCGATGTGCGGTCGCAGAATGGCCAATTCTATGACAGTCCAAACTTCAGAGAGTTTGCATTTTCTCATCTCAATTTGTGGGGTCAGCGCAAGAATTGTGCGGCCACAGTTGCCTTCTGTTGTAGCATTCAAAATTGTGCGGTCCACACTTTTTCCATAATTAGCCAGTTTTAGAGCATAGTTCCTGTACATCACACTCATTCCTTCAACACACTTCAAAACGATTTAGCACAAAATAAGACCTATCTACAAAAGAAGAAAAGAAAAATAAAATAAAACATGAGTTGCTTCCCAAGAAGCGCCTGATTTAACATCGCGACACGACGCAAATTACCATCACTTCAAATGAATAACTGCCACCACGTGGCCATCATCAGCTTGTCCCAAATAATTCTTCACTCGGTGATCATTGACTCGGAAAACCTCATCATTTTTGTTTTCAAGTCCAATGCACCAAAAGGTGTCATACCCACAATTTCAAAGGGACCACTCCATTTGAATTTCAGCTTTCCAGGAAACATCTTTAACTGTAAATTGAACAACAAAACAAGATCGCCCACCTTGAACACATTATTTTGGATTTATTTGTAATGAAGGTACTTCATTCTCTCTTTGTACAAGGGAACTTGCATATGCATGGTACCAGAACTCATCCAAATCATTCAAATGTGCAACCCACAAGTTGGCGACTGCATCCCAATCAAGATTCAACTTCCTTAAAGCCCACTTGTCTTTCTCAAGTTCTACCGGAAGATGAAAAGATTTGCCAAACACCAACCGGTATGGAGACATCCAGATAGGAGTTTTGAAAGTAGTCCAATAAGCCCATAGTGCATCACCAAGCTTCTTTGACCAATCCGTTCAGTTAGCATTCACAGTTTTGGACAAAATACTCTTTATATTCCCGTTGGGGACTTTCACTTGACCGCTAACTTAAGGATGATAGAGAGTTGTAACTTTACGAGTGACACTGTACTTTCTATGCGAAGTGTCAAAAGTCTTGTTCCAAAAATGCGACCCCCTATCTCTTATGATAGCCAGCGGAGTACCAGATCTTGTGAAAATATTCTTCTTCAAGAACGCCACCACACTCCTCGTTTCATTATTGGGTAGAGCAACGGCTTCTACCCATTTAGACACATAATCAACTGCGGCCAAGATGTATGTGTTTCCACATGAACTCATAAAGGGACACATGAAGTCAATACCCCACACATCAAAGATATCAATCTCCAAAATGGTAGGGAGAGGCATTTCATTCTTCTTCGAGATTCCACCAACCTGTTAGCATTCATCACATCTTTTTACCATATCACTTGCATCTTTGTAGAGAGTGGGCCAATAGAAACCATACCTTTGCAATTTAGACTCGGTTCTTGCTCCACCATGGTGACCACCATAAGGCGAAGATTGGAAAGCTTCAAAAATAACATTTTGCTCTTCATCCCGTACACATCTTTTAATTACACCATCTGTGAAAATTTGAGAGAGGTAAGGCCCGTCCCAATAATAATCTTTACAATCTTGTTTGAGCTTCTTACTTTGATTTGAAGAGAACTCATCCGGGATAATTTCACGCACAAGGAAGTTTTCTAGATCGGCAAACCATGGCAGCTACTTCATTTAAATTGCCAAGAGTTGCTCATCGGGGAAGGAGTCATTGATATCAAGGCCATCATGCAGCCTCCCCTCTTCCTCCAAATGAGACAAGTGGTCCACCACATGTTTTTCACTCTTTTTGTGATCTTGAATATCAATATCAAACTCTTGCAACTATAGCACCCATATCATCAACCTAGCATTTGAATATTTCTTGATCATAATATAATGGAGTGCAGCATGATTCGTATGAACAATAACTTTTGCAACCATCAAGTACGGGCAGAACTGCTCAATATCAAACACAATGGAAAGGAGCTCTTTTTCGGTAACGGTGTAATTTACTTGGGCATAATTCATGGTCTTACTAGCATAGTAGATCGGATGAAAATTTTTATTGATACGTTGCCCCAAAATTGCTCCAACCGCTACATCACTAGCATCATACATGAGCTCAAAAGGAATACTCCAATTAGGAGCGATGATAATGGGAGTAGTTGTCAACTTGAACTTTAGCAATTCAAAGGGTCTCATGCAATCATCATTGAAGTGAAATTTAGCATCTTTCTCTAAAAGCTTTCACAAGGGGTTAACCACTTTGGAAAAATTCTTTATGAAGCGCCGGTAGAACCCCGCGTGACCCAAGAAAATTCTCACGCCTTTCACGGATGTTGGAGGTGGAAGTTTATAAATCACCTCTATTTTCACCTGGTAGACCTCTATGCCCTTCTTTAAAATCTTAAGGCCAAGTACAATGCCTTCCTCGACCATGAAATGGCATTTCTCCCAATTCAACACCAAGTTCGTTTCTTCACACCTTGCTAATACTTTATCCAAATTTTCTAAGCAATCATCAAAGGAATCACCGACTACCGAAAAGTCATCCATGAAGACTTCAAGGTAGTCCTCTACCATATTTGTAAATATCGCCATCATACACCGTTGAAAAGTTGTCGGTGCATTGCATAAGCCAAAATGGCATCCGCTTGAAAGCGAAAGTGCCATAGGGACAAGTGAAAGTTATTTTCTCTTGACCTTCCAGGGAAATTAGGATTTGATTGTAGCCCAAATATCCATCTATAAAGCAATAGTAAGCACGGGTGGTCAACCTATCAAGCATCTGGTCAAGAAAGGATAGTGGGAGGTGGTCTTTCCTTGTGAATTTTCTTAGCTTCTGATAGTCCATACACATTCTCCGCTCGGTCACCATTCTTGTTGGAATCAACTCGTTCTTCTCCTTGGTGACCACAGTTATGCCCTCCCTCTTCAGAACACATTGCAGGGGAGAATTCCACGAACTGTTAGAAATGGGGTAGACAACCCCGGCATCTAACCACTTTATGATCTCATTTTTTACCACATCTTACATGGCTTCATTGAGGCTTCTTTGATGTTCAATGGAGGGTTTGACATCTTTCTCCAAGTTAATCTTGTGCATGCAAAATGTGGGGCTTATTCCCCGAATATCTTCCAAAGTCCACCCAATAGCTTTTTTCCTCTTGTGGAGCACCACCAATGTAGAGTCACCTGCATGTTAGTCAAACAAGAGGAAAGAATAACCGGTAAAGCAGAGCAAGGGACAAAGAATTCATACCTGAGATGTGGAGGCAATGGCTTCAACTCCAAGATATGAGTCTCTTCAAGTGAAGGCTTTGTAGGATGAGTGTTCCTATTCTCAAGATCCAAGGAAAGTCTGGGGTGGATAGTTGTACGAGCACATTCCTTGCAAAGAATTAACAGATTCCATGAAGCCATCCATCTCGTCATCATCAAAATTTAGCAAGATGACCTCCAACATATCCCCCACATTAATCGTGGCACTTCTATCATCAATAATCACATCGATCACCAATTCCACGAATGAACACACTCCATTGCTATTCGATTGCCTCATAGATTTGCACATGTGGAACACCACCTTTTCATCAGCTACCGGGACTATGGGTTCTCCGGCTTCCACATCAATAAGAGCCTTCCCCGTAGCTAGTAAAGGTCTACCAAGAATAATCGGCACCTCATAGTCCACTTCACAATCAAGAATAACAAAATCCTTCAGAAGAATGAACTTGTCAACACGAACCAATACATCCTCAATCACCCCCAACGGTCTCTTCACTATACGATCGGCCATTTGTAATCTCATAGATGTGGGTCTTGGTTGCCCAATTCCCAATGTCTTGAAAACCGAATAGGGAATCATATTGATACTCACCCCAAGATCACAAAGAGCTTTTGCAAACTCGACACTTCAAATGGTACAAGGGATTGTGAAAGCACCGGGATCTTCCAATTTAGGAGCCATCGAATGCATAATTGCACTCACTTGGTGAGTGACTTTGATAGTTTCAAAATTCATTGACCGCTTCTTTGTCACCAAATCCTTCATAAACTTTTCATACCCAGGAATTTGTTCCAAGGCTTCAACTAATGGCACATTATTAGGGAGACTCTTCATCATGTCAATGAAATTTTTGAATTGATTCTCGTCATTTTTCTTGGTACGCCTTTGAGGATATGGAGGAGGTGGCTTAGGAAATGGTTCCTTAGCTTCTTGCACTACCAGCTCCGATATGTCAATCACATGATCCCTAGACGGGTTTACATCCTCTTGAGTCTTTCCACTATGTCATCAATATCAATCCGCACTTCATCATTTTCTTGCACAATATTGTTCGGGATCTCCTCTTCTTCGACCACTTGCTCATCATCTACAAGTTGCCTTTGACTTGAGGTAGGTGCATTCCCACCTCTTCCACTTCTTGTAGTAACGGTCATGGCATTCCCCATATTGTTCCCACCCTTCGAGTTCACCACCATATCACTTGGTAGTTCCCTCTTAGGACGAGAAAAGCTTGAGATATTTGACCCATTTTCACTTCTAAGTTTCGGATTGATGTGTTGTGTGAAGCAAGTTGGGCATCGGTATCGGCATTCTTCTCCATTATTTGCTTGAACATGTTCTCAATACGACCCATTTCATTGTTGGAGAAACTAGGGTCATGAGAAGGATAAAGAGGTGGGTTGCTCGGTTGTTGATACATCGGGGGCCTTTAAAAACCCGACCCCCAATTTCCTTAGTTGTTGTTCCACCCGCCTTGGTTGTGGCCTCCCCAGTTGCCTTGGTTATTATTGTTTTTCCAATTCCCTGGTTATTTCTTCCACTCCAATTTCCTTGATTGTTGTTATTCCAATTTCCTTGATTGTTTCCACCACTCCAATTACCTTGATTTTGAGAATTCCAATTCCTTTGATTGTTTGAATGTCTCCATTGTTTTTTACTAGGGCCTTGGAAGTTCTTTATTTTCCCTTGAAATTTTTTCACATATTGTACCTTTTCTTCTTGGTCATTGTAAGAATCACCTTGATCAAATCCACTATCATCTTTCACAAAATTGTCCACTCTTTGTTGCCCTTGTGGACTTCTCATTCTTCTCTTGTTCACCATCATATTGACTCCCTCCATAGCATTGACTCCTTAGGTTTTGCAATTGTTGAAGTTGAGCCTTTTCTAATTGGTGCATGGTGGTTGTCAACTCGGCTATGGCTTGTCCATGGTCATGCAACTCTTTGTGAAGAAGAATCACATTTAGATCACTTTGTGGAACATTGGCTCTAGATTGCCTCGCTGATGAAGTATCCGCCATCTCACCCAAAATATTACACGCCTTCGTATAAGGCATAGTCATGAAGTTCCCACCGGCAAGTTGAGTCACTACACATTGGTTGGTGGTATTTATCCCCCGATGGAAAGTTTGTTGAATCATATTCTCCATTATATCATTGTTGGGGCACTCTTTCACCATTGTTCTATATCTTTCCCATATCTCGTGTAGTGGTTCATTGGGCTCTTGCTTGAATGCTAGAATTTCATCCCGAGGAATAGCCATGTAATCGAGAGAGAAGTACTTTGAAATAAATTTCACCACTAGTTCATCCCAAGTACGAATGGAATGATTTGTAAAACGTTCCAACAAATCTAAAGCTTTCCCCCGTAGAGATAAGGGAAAAATCCTAAGCCTCAAAGAATCCTCGGAGACATTTATTTGTTTTCTCCCCCAACACGTATCAACGAACCCCTTCAAATGTTTATAGGCATTTTGACCCGGCGCACTGGTGAAGAACCCTCTTTGGTCGAGCAAGGTGAGCATCATATTGGTTATTTTAAAGTTTCCCTCCCTAATACGGGGTGGGAATATAGCACTTGTATACCATTCATTCGGCAACACCCGGTGTGGAGCTACTCGTGGTGGATGTAGGGGTGGAAAGGGCACATTGTCTTGAGGTGGTTGGCCTCACCTATTGGCTTGAGGTTCAAGAGGGACCTCATCCATTTGATCATACTCAACGTCCACATCCCCGACATCTATGTTTTCGAGCTCATTGTTTGCCATGATTGCACCTACAATACTCACACGTTAGTAACAAGGAAGGAAAAAAAGATATCCCAAAAACACACCTAAATATATATCTAACACCATTTCTGAGATCCCCGGAAATAGTGCCAAAAATTTATCTCGTCCAATTTCACTCCTCTAACTGAGGTTATGAAAACAGTTGATGCAATAGTAATACCCAACAAGAGTCGGGGTTGAATTCTGCAGGGAGCTATATGTGTGGGAGTTAGTAGTATATATCTTAGCGCGTGAGTTTGTATATCTAAATTTGCACTTCCACAATATTTGGTTTTTGTTTAAAACCCTAAATTAAACTATGATTGCAATTTAAAGAATGAAACTAGGAAATTGTTTTTGTTGTTTTTCAAATATAGTAAAAGGCCTACGGCTATGACCTTCACCTAGGTGTTTAACTAATGGGTTGTAAACTTTAAAGCTTGTTTTATTGGTCGAGGTGTATTATAGCTATCAACACTCAAGTACCCACTCAATACCTCTCAGCCAGAGAGTGATTTTTCCTGATTTGACTTCCTCAAGTCCAAATGGGTATTGAACGAAACAGTTGATAAGAAGCTCAAGTCATATTCTACTATCTCTAGATTCGACCCTTTAATTGGGCTTATCAATCTCTCGATTGACCCAATTTCTTGCTAGCCAAGTTTTCCTAGACTAAGTCTCTCTTTCTCAAGTAGAGACCAAGTAAAATAGGCATGAACTAATGTTTGCAACCATTAATTCCTCAAATAAAAGCAAGAACAAGTCTAGATAATAAACACCCAACCACAAATAAGCAATAAATCAAACACCCATTAAGTTTGCACACTAGGGTTGGGTCACAGCCCTAGTGAAATCTAGCTATTCGTGCTTAAATTGGAAGAAAAAGAATAAGAAATGATAATCAAACCCATATTGATAATTAAAATGACAAAATCTATGTTCAAATAGTTCAAAATAGCAAAAACTACTAAAAAGAGAAGAAATCGTCTACCGTAGTAGCTGATGTCAAAAGTTAACTTAAAAAGGTGAAACTCTTGTAACATGGCTGGAATTATCGGTCAAAATTACCCTTTCGGAGGTTTTGCGACCTCACAATTCCTTTTGTCGTCCGCACTTTTCTTTAGCTTGACAGGATTGGAATTTTGTGGCCACATAATTCTAAATTGCGGCCGCACTGCACTCTTTCTGCGGTCCGCATAATAATGCCTACGGCTGCACCTTGTTCTTTGTTGGACTTGAGATGTATGTTCTCTAAAATTTTGCTGTAACCCAGCTTCTGTGGCCGCACAATTCATGTGTGGACCGCACTTTGCAACATTCTTTGATAGAATTTTCTTCACAACCGCGGCCACAAATGATATTCTGCGGTGCGCACTTCTGAGCTTTTGTGCTTGTTTTGTCGTTGAGTTCAGATTACTCCTTCTTGAGTTTGATTTCATATCGGAAGCTCATCTTCCAATTTTCCTGTAATTAAGTACATTTCATCAATTTCCGGGAACACAATTAAGTGTTTTTGGACTAAAACAAAAGCTAAAAGTCTCTAATAATTAGTCAAAATTCCCACTTATCAATGCCCTGTGATTCCTTAGTTACACATGTTCATGTGTCTATGCCGGTGGGCGATTTATTATTGTGGAATGCGTGTATTGGTCATGTGTGGTGACCATTGGGGGAGTGGAGATGATAGTTGATCTTTTATTGCTTACTAATTGATTTTGACGTGATTCTGGGCATGGATTGGTTGTCCCCATATCATGATATTCTGAATTTTCACGCTAAAACCGTGACGCTGATGATGCCGGGATTACCTAGGATTGAGTGGAGAGGTTCTCTGGACTATGTTCCTAGTAGGGTGGTTTCATATCTAAAGGTCCAACGAATAATTAGGAAGGGGTGTTTGGAATATTTGGCATTTGTGAGGGATGTTGGTGATGATACTGCTACAATTGATTATGTTCCGGTAGTGCGACATATGTGTTTCCTTCAAATATGCGGGGCAAGTCACCCGACATGGATATTGATTTTGGTACTGGCTTGGTGTCGTTCACTCAGCCTATTTATTTTCCTCTGTATCGTACGGCACCAGCAGAGTTGAAGGAATTGAAATATCAGCTTCAGGAGCTTCTTGCTAAGGGGTTAATTAGGCTAGCATGTCGCCTTGGGGTGCACCGATTCTATTTGTAAAGAAGAAGGATGGTACTATGCGGATGTGCATTGACTATAGATAATTGAACAAAGTTACAATTAAGAACAAGTATCCTTTGCTGCACATTGATGACTTATTTGACCAGCTTTAGGGAGCTAGAGTATTCTCTAAGATTAATTTGGGGTCTGGGTATCACCAGTTAAAGATTTGGGACTCTAATATTCCGAAGACGGCATTCAGGACCCGTTATGGTCTATGCGTTCCTAAGTATGTCTTTTGGTTTGACCAATTCCCCAACAACATTCATGTATCCGATGAACAATGTATTCCAGCCATATTTGGATTTACTTGTCATAGTATTCATTGATGACATCCTGTTGTACTTGCGTAGCCAGGAAGAGCATGCACAACATCTGAAGATTGTACTACAAACGTTGAGGGAGGAGAAACTTTTTGCTAAGTTCACCAAGTGTTAGTTCTGGCTCAATTCAGTGGCATTCTTGGGGCACGTGGTGTCCAATGGGGGTATCAAAGTAGATCTGAAGAAGATTGTGGCAGTTTAGAGTTGGCTCAGACCGTCTTCATCTACTGAGATTCAGAGTTTTCTTGGCTTAGTCTGATATGCTTCATGGAGGGTTTCTCGTCCATTATTCCACCTTTGACTAGATTGACGCAGAAGAGTTTCCCATTCAGGTGGTTTGATGAGTGTGAGGAGAGCTTTTAGAAGCTCAAGACTTCCTTCACCACAACTCTAGTTCTAGTTTTGCCTTCAACATCGGGTTTATATACAGTGTATTGTGAGGATTCTTGGATTGGTATTAGGTGTTCTTGATGCAGGAGGGTAGAGTGATTGCTTATGATTCATGCCAGTTGAAGCCTAATAAGAAGAACTACCTCGTTCATGATTTAGAGTTGGCAGTCATTGTCCGTATTGAAGATTTAGAGGCATTATCTCTACGACGTGTCTTGTGAGGTATTTACATATCATCGAAATCTACAACAGTTGTTCAAGCAAAAGGATCTAAATTTGAGGCAGAAGAGATGGTTGGGGGTATTAAATGATATTATCTTTTTGTATCATCCCGAGAAGTCCAATATGATGATCGATGCCTTGAGTAGAAAGGAGGTGAATATGGGTAGTCTTGCATATATTCATGTTGGTGAGAGACCGTTTACCTCATATGTTCAGGTCTTGGCCAATTGTTTTGTCAGGTTAGATGTTTCCGAGCCTAGTCGAGTTCTAGCTTGCATGATTTCTTGGTCATCTTTATATGAGCGCATCAGAGAGAGTCTGTATGACGACCCCCATTCGTTGTCCTTAAGGACATTATTTAGCACGATGATACCAATGAGGTTTCTATTGGACATGATGGGGTGTTGTGGATGAAAGGTCGGATTTGTGTGCCCAATGTGGATGGGTTGCGTGAGTTAATTCTTGAGGAGTCCCACAATTCGCGGTATTCCATTCATACGGGTACCGCAAAGATGTATCAGGATTGAGGCAGCACTATTGGTGGAAGATAATGAAGAAAAATATAATGGAGTTTGTAGCTTGGTGCTTGAACTATCAGCAGGTGAAGTACGAGCATCAGAGGCCGCACGTTTACTTCAGAGGCTTGAGATTCCTGAATAGATTGGAGTGTATCATTATGGACTTCGTTGTTGAGCTCCCACAGACTTCGAAGAAGTTTGATGCTATTTGGGTGATTGTGGACCCGTTGACTAAGTCTGCACATTTCATTCTAGTTGGGACTACCTATTCTTCAGAGCGGTTGGCTGAGATCTATATCTGCGAGATTGTTCGCCTTCACGACATGCTGATGTCTATTATTTTTGATCGGGGTGCATAGTTTACATCACAGTTTTGGAGAGTAATGCAGCGAGAGTTAGGTACACAGGTTGAGTTGAGTACATCATTCCACCCTCAGACGCACAGTCCGAGTGAACCATTCACATATTGGAGGATATGCTACGCGCTTGTGTTATGGATTTTGGGGTTATTGGGATCAGCTTCTATCGCTTGCGGAGTTTGACTACAATAACAACTACCAATTGAGTATTCAGATGGCTCCGTATGAGACCTTATATGGGAGGCGGTTCTAGTCTTCGATTGGTTGGTTTGAGCCAAGTGAGGCTAGGTTGTTAAGTAGTGACTTGGTTCAGGATGCTTTGGAAAAGTTCAATATCGGCCTAGCACAATACAGTCTAGACAGAAGAGTTATACCGATCGGAAGGCTTGTGACGTTAAATATATGGTAGGGGAGAGGGTATTGCTCAAAGTTTCACCCATGAAGGGTGTTATGAGGTTCGGAAGAAAGGGCAAGTTGAGCCCTCGGTATATTGTCCATTTTGAGGTGCTTGAGAGGATTGGATAGGTGGCTTACAAGATTGCATTGACACCTAATGTATCGAGTGTGCACCTAGTGTTTTATGATTCCATGCTCCAGAAGTATGACGATGATTT
The DNA here is from genome assembly GCA_005239525.1 of Nicotiana knightiana. Classification (NCBI taxonomy): domain Eukaryota; kingdom Viridiplantae; phylum Streptophyta; class Magnoliopsida; order Solanales; family Solanaceae; genus Nicotiana; species Nicotiana knightiana. The sequence continues at coordinate 24,619 of ML384009.1, forward strand.
GTCTCATGTTTTGGATTTCAAAACGGTTCAGTTAGACGGAGATTTGACTTATGATGTGGAGTCGGTGGATATTTTGGATCGGAAAGTTCAAAAGTTGAGATTGAATAATATAACTTCAATTAAAGTACAATGGAGAGGTCAGCCATTCAAGGAGGCTATTTGGGAGACCGAGCGGGAGATGTGGAGCATTTATCCACACCTATTTGAGACTCCAGGTATGATTCTAGACCCGTTCAAGGATGAATGTTTGTTTAAGAGGGGGAGAATGTAATGACCCGGCCGGTCGTTTTGAGTATTGTATCCTCGTTTCACCATTTATTACTTATTCTATGTACGCTTGTTTCTATGTGACTTAGCTGGGTGGTTGGTGCGGTTCCGGGGATGTTTCAAAATGAATTGGGACATTTAGTCCCAAGGTTGGAAACCTAAGTTGAAAGAGTTGACCGGATATTTACTTATGTGTAAACGGATCCGAAATGGAGTTTTGATAGTTCCGAAAACTTTGTATTGTAATTTGGAACTTAGGAGTATGTATGGATATTGATTTGGAGGTCTGTAGGTCAATTTGGCTTGAATTGGCGAAAGTTGAAGGTTTGGAGAGTTGGGAAGTTTGACTAAGAGTTGAATTCATTGATACCGGGCTCGGATTTTTGTTCTGAGAGTTGGAGTAGGTCTGTTATGTCATTTACGACTTGAGTGCAAAATTTAAGGTCAATCGGAGTTGGTTTGATATGTTTCAGCAACGATTCTAGAAGTTTAATAGGCTTGAATTAAGGTTAGATTTGTGTTTTTGATGTTATTTTATGTGATTTGAAACCTCGACTAAGTTCATATGATATTTTAGGATGGGTTGGTATGTTTGGATGGGGTCCCGGGGGCCTCAAGCATGATTCAGCTTGAATTTTGGATTGGATGGGTCCTCGGGCATATTATCACTATTGAGCTTAAGTTGTTGAACTTGAAATCAAGCCTAAATTTCTATATTGTCTACAAGCGTAATATGGAAGCTCTCTGTGTTATTACTGTCATTATCTAGTTATATCTGTGTTGCCATAATTTTTATTTAGATTGTATCTTTATGAGCTCGTCACTGCTTTCAGCACAATGTTATTCATGCTACTTATTGAGTATATTGGATCGGTTGTACTCATACTATACTCTGCACTTCTTGTGCAGATCCAGGTACATCTGGACATAGCGGTTTCTACATTTGGTGCAGTATCTGCTTTGAGACTATTGAGGTAGCTGCTATGATGCCCATAGACCTCGACTCTCCTTCCTTTTAGTTTATTCAGTATTGTTCTATTTTCCAGATAGTTGTTGTCACGCCCCAAAATCGAGGGACGCGACCGACACTCAACCGGGTGACCCCAGTCAAGCGAACCTGATTTGCCTTTCATGCCCAACGCGTTTCCCCGTGTTTATAACATACATTATTTATGTGAAACAGTGAGATAAGCTTAAAAGTGCGTGATTACCACAACAAGTCAAATTTTTCCTCATGTTACATTATTGTACTAGATTTCCCAATTCATACATATTAGATGCAACACTTCCCGATACAGACCACAATTACGAATACATACAGCCACTGCCCAAAATATATATATATATATACACACACACCCACATAGTGTCTACGGAGCCTCTAAGAGTACTAGGAGTTTATACAATACTTGCCGGCAACAAGGCCCCGGCTATACCTTACAATACATAATATACTCCAAAAAGGAGATTGCATGAACTACACATGGCCCCGAGAGGAAGTGGGGCTCACTAGTACAGCTGAAAAAGGATCAGGAGAAAGCACCACTAACGGCGAGCTGAGCAACCTGCTATGGACCCACCTACATCCACATAAAAGATGTAGCGCCCCCAGCAAAAGGGACGTTAGTACTGTGGAATAGTACTAGTATGTATAAAAAAAACTTTATCCCAAGTACAATCAAACAATACACAATTAAGAAACAGTAACAAAACCAATTAATCAATGCACATGGAAAGAAACAACGAAAGTCAAACAAGTTTCACAATCTCTCCTTTTTCCCCTTTCAACATCATCATATTCAAGAGCTCATAGATTTTCATTTCAGTAGGGATAACGATCACATTCCATCCTTATTGCCTCGGCCACCCTTATTACCTCGTCCACCCTTATCACCACAACCCATCAACCTTATTACATTGTGTTGCGGCGCGCAACCCAACCCCACCTGACAATTTAAATTCACAAACAATTTCATCACAAGAATCATCATCTCAAGGAATACAAGTTCATATCAACAACTTATTTATTTGGCCCCAAGGCACCATAGCTCTTATCAAGTAGTAATTTCATGAATACGGTGTTTCCATAATCGTCCAATTCAGTTACATCATTTCACAATACCCTTTTTCATTACTTTTCACGTACGGCTTTTAACTATTTTACACATTCCCACATTTGAGCACATTACCAATCTTTCTTTCATTACACATCCTTTCATATTAATACCCTTTAGCATTTACGAGCTTGCACAGAATGAGATAGGCACATCAAACACCTTTCACAACCTCATATAGCACGGTAGCATGACAATCAACTAGGATACTCAGAGAATAGAATCTTACGTCTCCACACGTTTGAACAATCAATTCACATATTTCCAAACAAGGTACACATACAGAACACACGGACCCAACAAGAGGATTCTACAAAGGTTAAAGTTAGCCATACATACCTCGAATCGGGATCTTTCCTTAATTTCTATCTCAAATCACCGGACCTTCTAGCACCTTTGATCTAATTCACAATACGGCACATTTGAACATAGAATTAGGAATCGTGAACATGTCTTGAACTCATTTGAGCTTTCTACCAAGCACTAGGTGTTCTTTTAGATTAAATAACCCCTTTTTAGTGAAAGGTTACTCCAACCTATTTTCTTTTACTAGGTTATAATAAATTAGGTACATGCATGCAAGATTCTTAACCCCGTCTTTATGAACTATCCTACCCATGTTTTATTTTTACAAAAATCTGGAAATTTAAGGTTAATGGTGTGGAAGCTTACCTCTTAGAGTGAAGAAATTTGTGTTCTACTTGATTAGTTCCAAGCTTGAGTGATGAAGGAAGATCAATTTGATGAAGTTGGGACTTTCTCTCTCAAGAACCCACTCTTTCCTCTCTCTAATCTCTCAGAAAAATGGTTAAAAATGAAGGGGGGGGGTATTTTAATGAACTGGGGTCGGGTTTAAAAAATTAGGAAAAATAGGGCCCGACACAAGAATGCGGTCAAGAATGCAATCGCATTCCTGACATGCGGTTCGCAGATCTGACCACACAATGGCCCTCAAGATGGGCCAAAAATCCAGAACACACTGCCCAGGTATGCGACCAATTGTGCGGTCCGCATACTCGTTATGCGGTCGCATACTGGACCGCATAGTTGACTTCAAATGGGGCAGTAATCTGCCCAGGTATGCGACCAATTGTGCGGTCCGCATACTCGTTATGCGGTCGCATACTGGACCGCATAGTTGACTTCAAATGGGGCAGTAATCTGCCCAGGTATGCGACCATTATGCGGTCTGCATACACGTTGTGCGATCGCATAGTTCGTCGCATAACACCTACTTTCTGGAAAATTATATTCTTTAAGTCTCGGGGTACTTTTTACAGGTCTGTTTCAAAGATTCCCACAATAAAACAACTCGGGGACTCGTTCGGCATTATTTTTAAACAAGAAAATTTTACGGGTCTTTACATCCTCCCTCCCTCAAAAAATCATTCATCCTCGAATGAGGGTTTTGGAAATCATTTCGTTTTGAAAGCATGATATGCAACTTCCAGATTTTTACTAACTCCAATATTTCAGAAAATTTTTGCCAGAGTTCCCTTTGTAATTAGACCTATCTACCTGTCAGAGAGCCCCCGAAACATATTTCCAAGCACCATTACACAGTTTTAATCACCCAATAACTCACACACAACATTGTTACTCTAACAATTTGCAGATATTCAATCAATTTGTCAACTACACATAGTTCTTTCCTCTTATACCACAAATTTGCTCATGGTTCACATTTTTGCACATAACTTGGTAATTTTAATGAGTCACATACAACCCAATCACCTCAATATACTATATTCATTCCAATTAATTACTACCAACCTGTTCTACCATTAATCATTTGCCTAGCACATATGTTTCACAAAATGTTCATTTACCTCAAGGGTTGCACATTACCCCAAATAGAACAGCGAGTTCGGTTTTAGCACACATTGGGAAATTACAACAATAAGGCAATTAGGGGAAGATGGGGTGCTTTTGCATAGAACTGAACGTAAAGTATAATTTTCTTAGAGGAGAGGGTTCTGACATCACTACTAGACTTATTCTAACAAATGGGGATATCTTTCTTTCATCTCATTTTCCGCCTCCCACGTGGTTTCCTCAACGCGCTGACTTCGCCACCCTACTTTAACTTAAGCAATTTCTTTATTCCTCAATCTACGGACTTGTCTATCAAGAATAGCAACCGGAACCTCCTCAAATGATAATTTTTTAGTAACCTCAATGGTCTCAACTGGCACGATGGCTGATGGATCTCCAACTACTTTCTTCAACATGGACACGTGGAACACCGGGTGCACTAATGACAATTCAGGGGGTAATTCCAATCTATAAGCCACTTGTCCTATCCTTTGAGCAAATCTGATACGGCTCGACATACCTTGGGCTCAATTTCCCTTTCTTCCAAAACCACATCACTCCCTTCATGGGAGATACCTTCAAGAATACCCAATCATCAACTTGGAATTCCAATTCTCTTCGACGAACGTCCGCATAGGATTTTTGACGGCTCTGAGCAGTTTTCATCCTCTCCTGAATAACTCTGACTTTTTCCAATGACTGGTGCACAAGATCTGGTCCTAAAAATTCTGCTTCACCAACCTCGAACCACCCAATTGGAGATCTACACCTCCTTCCGTACAATGCCTCAAATGGGGCCATCTGAATAGTAGCGAGAAAGCTGTTATTGTAAGCAAAGTAGATAAGCGGAAAATGACCATCCCAACTACGCTTGAAGTCCAATACACAAGCCCGTAACATATCTTCAAGCGTTTGAATAGTCTGATCTGCCTGACCATCAGTCTGCGGATGGAAAGTTGTGCTGAGATTTATTTGAGTACCCAAACCTTGCTGAAATTTCCTCCAAAAATTAGCTGTGAACTGGGCTCCTCGGTCTGAGATAATAGAAACTGGAGTACCATGAAGCCTGACTATTTCCTTGGTATACAATTGAGCGTATTGTTCTGCAGTATCGGTGGACTTGACCGGCAAGAAGTGAGCTGATTTTGTGAGTCGATCCACTATCACCCAAATCGAGTCGAACTTACGCTGAGTGCGGGGTAACCCTACCACTAAGTCCATGTTGATCATTTCCCATTTCCACATTGGAATTTCCATAAGCTGAATTAACCCACCAGGCCTCTGATGCTCGGCCTTCACCTGCTAACAATTTGGACATTTAGATACAAAGTCCGCCACACCTCTTTTTATACTGCCCTACCAATAAATTTCCCGGAGATATTGATATATTTTTGTAGAACCTGGGTGCACGGAATACCTGGAATTGTGAGCTTCCGCCATCACCCTCTCCCGAAGATTATCCACATCAGGAACACATAACCTTCCCTGGCACCGCAAAACACCATCATCGCTCCCGAGCGAAAATGCCGAGATCTTGCTATTCAAAACTGCCTTCTTCAACTGCGCCAATGCTGGATCAATAGACTGCTTCTCTTTGACTTCCACTACAAGTGATGATTCTGCCCCATTATGCACCATGACTTTCCCCTCGTCTGAGGTCGAGAGAAAGACCCCCAGACTAGCCAATTGACGAACCTCCCGATCCAATGGCCTCTGGTCTTCCTCCAAATGAACCAGACTACCCATAGACTTCCGACTAAGAGCGTCTGCCACTACATTTTCTTTCCCTGGATGGTACAGAATGTTCATATAATAATACTTAAGCAATTCTAACCACCTCCACTGCCTTAAGTTTAACTCCTTCTGCCTGAACAAATATTAGAGACTCTTGTGGTCTGAGAACACGTCCACATGGACCCCATACAAATAATGCCGCTAGATTTTTAATGCAAACACAACTGCCGCGAGTTCTAAATAATGCGTCGGATAATTCTTCTCGTGATTCTTGAGTTTCCTGGAAGCATAGGCTATAACCTTCCCGTGTTGCATCAACACATATCCCAAACCAACTCTTGAAGCATCGCAATAAACCACAAATCCCCTCGTGCCTTTCGGAAAAGTTAATACCGGTGCTGAATTCAATCTTGATTTCAATTCTTGAAATCTCTTCTCACAAGCATCGGACCATTGGAACTTAGTTGCCTTCTGCTTCAATCTAGTCAATGGGGAGGCGAGGGTAGAGAACCCCTCCAAAAACCTCCGATAATACCCGGCTAGACCCAAGAAACTGCGAATCTCTGTCGGGGTCGTTGGTCTAGGACAATCCTTCACCGTTGTGATCTTCTGGGGATCAACCTTAATCCCTTCTCTGGAAACGACATGACCCAAAAATGTGACTGACTCCAACCAAAATTCACATTTTGAGAACTTGGCATACAATTGGTGTTGATGAAGAGTCTGCAGAACTGCCCTGAGGTGATTCACATGATCCTCCCGACTGCGCGAGTAGACAAAGATGTCATCAATAAAAACGTTCACGAAGGAGTGCAGAAACGGTTTGAAAACCCGATTCATAAGATCCATGAAAGTCGTTGGAGCATTGGTCAGTCCAAAGGACATTGCCTAAAATTCAAAATGGCCATAACGAGTTCTAAAGGCGGTCTTAGGAATGTCCTGCTCTATGATCTTCATCTGGTGATATCCCAACCGTAAATCAATTTTGGAGAAAAAGCTCGCACCCTGCAATTGGTCGAACAAATCATCTATCTGAGGAAGTGGATACTTGTTTTTGATAGTGACTTTGTTGAGCTGCCGATAATCAATACACATCCGAAGCGACCCATCCTTCTTCCTGACGAAAAGAACCAGAGCGCCCCACGGCGACACACTCGGCCGAATGAACCGCTTCTCTAATAAGTCTTTCAACTGCTCTTTAACTCCCTCAACTCTGGTGGCGCCATTCTGTATGGTGGAATAGATATTGGTTGCGTATCTGGCAATACATCAATCCCAAAATCGATCTCTCTATCTGGCAGAATCCCTGGAAGCCCTTCCGAAAACACTTCAAGAAACTCATTCACGAGTGGAACGGACTCGGGGGAAGATACTTCTGAAGTGGTGTCCGCAACCCGGACCAAGTGATAAATACACCCCTTTCTAATCATCTTCGAGGCCTTAAGGTAGGAAATAAACCTACCCTTCGGCACCACACCATTCCCTTTCCACTCAATAACTGACTCGTTAGGAAACTCTAGTCTCATAATTCTGGTTCGGCAGTCGAGTTTAGCAAAGCACGAGTAAGAAAAGAACATTCTCACTTTCCACTTCACCGCACGATATAGAATAACAATGAAAAGAATTTTTCCTAAATATCCATGTAGCCCCCTAATTATAGATGTGGTCGACAACACACCAATAAGAAGAACTCTACTAGACACGGCTCTGAGACATCCTAGGACACTTTTAAAAACCTTAGGCTCTGATACAAAGTTTTTCACGCCCCGAAATCGAGGGACGCAACCGGCACTCAACCGGGTGACCCCAGTCAAGCGAACCTGATTTGCCTTTCCTACCCAACGCGTTTCTTCGTGTTTATAACATACATTATTTATGTGAAACAGTGAGATAAGCTTAAAAGTGTGATTACCACAACAAGTCCAATTTTCCCTCATGTTACATTATTGTACTAGATTCCCAATTCATACATATTAGATGCAAAACTTCCCGATACGGACCACGATTACGAATACATATAACCACTGCCCAAAATATATATATACACCCACATAGTGTCTAGGAAGCCTCTAAGAATACTAGGAGTTTATACAATACTTGCTGGCAACAAGGCATCGGCTATACCTTATAATACATAATATACTCCAAAAAGGAGATGGCATGAACTACACATGGCCCCGAGAGGAAGTGGGGCTCACCAGTACAGCTAAAAAAGGATGAGGAGAAAGCACCACTAACGGCGAGCTGAGCAACCTGCTATGGACCCACCTACATCCACATAAAAGATGTAGCGCCCCCGGCAAAAGGGACGTTAGTACTGTGGAATAGTACTAGTATGTATAAACAAACTTTATCTCAAGTACAATCAAACAATACACAATTAAGAAACAGTAACATAACCAATTAATCAATGCACATGGAAAGAAACAACCAAAGTCAAACAAGTTTCACAATCTCTCATTTTTCCCCTTTCAACATCATCATATTAGAGAGCTCATAGATTTTCATTTCAGTAGTGATAACGATCACATTCCATCCTTATTGCCTCGGCCACCCTTATTACCTCGGCCACCCTTATCACCACAACCCATCAACCTTATTACTTCTTGCTGCGACGCGTAACCCGATCCCGCCTGACAATTTAATTTCACAACAACAATCACAAACAATTTCATCATAAAATCATCATCTCAAGGAATACAAGTTCATATCAACAACTTATTTATTTGGCCCCAAGGCACCATAGCTCTTATCAAGTAGTAATTTCATGAACACGGTGTTGCTATAATCGTCCAATTAAGTTACATCGTTTCACAATACTCTTTTTCATTACTTTCCACGTACGGCTTTTAACTATTTTACACATTCCCACATTTGAGTACATTACCAATCTTTCGTTCATTACACATCCTTTCATATCAATACCCTTTAGCATTTACGAGCTTGCACAAAATGAGATAGGCACATCAAACACCTTTCACAACCTCATATAGCACGGTAGCATGACAATCAACTAGGATAATTAGAGAATAGAATCTTACGTCTCCACACGTTTGAACAATCAATTCACATATTTCCAAACAAGGTACACATACCGAACACTCGGACCCAACAAGAGGATTCTACAAAGGTTAAAGTTAGTCATACATACCTCGAATCGGGATCTTTCCTTAATTTCTATCTCAAATCACCGGACCTTCTAGCACCTTTGATCTAATTCACAATACGGCACATTTAAACGTATAATTAGGAATCATGAACATGTCTTGAACTCATTTGAGCTTTCTACCAAGCACTAGGTGTTCTTTTAGATTAAATAACCCCTTTTTAGTGAAAGGTTACTCCAACCTATTTTCTTTTACTAGGTTATGATAAATTAGGTACATGCATGCAAGATTCTTAACCCCGTCTTTACGAACTATCCTACCCATGTTTCATTTTAACAAAAATATGAAAATTTAGGGTTAATGGGGTGGAAGCTTACCTCTTAGAGTGAACAAATTTGTGTTCTACTTGATTAGTTCCAAGCTTGAGTGATGAAGGAAGACCAATTTGATGAAGTTGGGACTTTCTCACTCTAGAACCCACTCTTTCCTCTCTATAATCTCTCAGAAAAATGGTTAAAAATGAAGGGGAGGGGTATTTTAATGAACTGGGGTCGGGTTTTAAAAATTAGGAAAAACAGGGCCCGGCACAAGAATGCGGTCAAGAATGTGATCGCATTCTGACATGCGGTTCGCAGATCTGACCGCACAATGGCCCTCAAGATGGGCCAAAAATCCAGAACACACTGCCCAGGTATGCGACCAATTGTGTGGTCCGCATACTCGTTATGCGATCGCATAATGGACCACATAGTTGACTTCAAATGGGGCAGTAATCTGCCCAGGTATGCGACCATTATGCGGTCTGCATACACGTTGTGCGATCTCATAGTTTTTCGCATAACACCTACTTTCTGGAAAATTATATTCTTTAAGTCTCGGGGTACTTTTTACAGGTCTGTTTCAAAGATTCCCACAATAAAACAACTCGGGGACTCGTTCGGCATTATTTTTAAACAAGAAAATTTTACGGATCTTTACAGTTGTATTAGAGATTTAGAATGTGTTGACACTTAAATTCTCATGTACTCGGTGACAACAGGATTTTGAGATTGATTGTTCTTGAGTTTCATTTGTTTTACTAGTTATGTATGAGATTTTCCACTATTGAACATGTTAAATCATGTATTTAATTTAAAATACATAATTATTATGTGATTGTCGGCTTTCCTAGTAATGTGATAGGCTCCATCATGACAGGCTGGAATTCGGGTTGTGACAGAGCTTGTGTATATATTAGATTTAACTGGATGTTCCAGTGGTACTTCTACACAGAGCCTTGCATATCTACCTCTCAAATTAGCACTTGTACAAGCATCGATCTCTTGTAGTCGTCCAATAAAACTACCTATTTTTTCTAGGATAATTCCATCATAGAACTCTGTAGGTAATTCTGGTAATCTTAGCCAGACGGCAGATAGTGTTTGATTTTCTTGGCTGGCAACGAAATCCGGTTCCCACTTTTGGACTGATAGGTAGTAGCCATTAACAAACCAGGGTCCATGATGCAGAGTTTTGATCATGTTATCTTCCTTTGTAAATTTGACAATAAAATAGTCTGAGCCAAGGTCAATAAGTGAGAATTGTTATTTAGGTTTCCATAGATGTTGAATATTTGCTTTTAAGTACTGATAGGTGATTCTTTTGCCTAGATGATTAATAATCAGTGAGAATCTCCATGGGTGATACATACATTGTTTATCGTCATCAAAAAGTTCTATGGAGTTTATTAGTCTTGAGTGAGTTAGTGGATGATTGTTAGTAAGGTTGGTCGCTATTCGTGTTGGCGCCCGATCATTGCAGATATTCATATTAGTTTCTTCCATAAATAATTCTCTATTTGTGTGTAGTTTGTCTTTGAAGCTTACTGGAGAGTTAGTAGTTTGGGATGAACTAGCGATATCTGGGAGTTTTGGGGGTATGGGAGGGATATGCATATGCGTATCTGGGGTGGATTGGTCATGAACAAATTGGGAAGAAAGTGTGGATGAATAGAGAGAAGGGAGATAGTTTTTCTCTCTAAAACTCTAGTTCTTTTTGTTTTTTCTTTTAACCTTACTTTCTTCTCTATAAAGAGAATTTTGACCTTTGAGAAGACCCATACATTTCAGATATCAATCTGGGTTGTCCAGACTTGCTTCATTGCAGCAGAGAATATCAAGTACAATACGTTTCCTTACTACACGGTATTCTCCAAGATTAGTACAAAATTGCCAGTGATTTGAAGGAATTTTCCAAGCATGAATAGTATTCATGTTCTATCATAATTTTTCTCAGGACCATGTATACCTATTTACCGGATGGGCTGGATCGGGTTGGGTGGGAAAAAAAACAACCCCTTTGGTTAAGTTGGTAGGCTGGGTAGTGGGATGAGGAATCGAGATGGTAGTCGAATGGGAAATTCTAGATTTTATTGGGCCCGCCGGGTTCGGGCCTATCCGATTCGAACCGGACCGAGTTTTTTTAAGTGTATTATTATTTCTTATTTAATATAATTGATAGTTGAGTGTTTACAAATTGCTAAACTATAAAATAAGTGTTTTGAGACATAAAATTACACTTTTAAAGTCTTAACTTAAAATTTAAAAATTAAAATTAAGTGGTAATATTAAATAAGCTCAATATGTAAGGATAAAACTTCAAATGCTTTCATTTTCTTGCATAATAATACTTCAAATTAAACTTGCAAGTTCTATTTTGAATTCTATATTTTTGAACTTGCAAATTAAAATTTTATAACAATTGTAAAAAATAAGAAAAAGCACATTATATGCTTTGCATCATTTTTGTAAGTTTTTCCATATCAACTTGAGGTTCTTGGTTTCTGGCATTGCTTGAATCGGAACCATAAACTAATATAGGCCCTTTGGTTCATTTACCTCTTCACGTCCTTAATTTCGCCATTCTAATCTTATCCAATTTCTGAAGTACAGTAGAACTTTCAAAGCGTTGTGACCCATGAGTGATGGGTATCTCCTAGTTGCTGTTTTGCTTGCCTAATGTGCTCTCTGATGCAACTGATGAAATTGACACGTTTAGCACGTTTCGAGCCATGGCCGAAAAAACAGAAAAATGATTTGAGTTGCTCTTCCACCAAGCCAGTGGGAGAAATTTCTTTGTGCAGGGCTTTGTAGCCTTTTGGAAATAGAATTGAAGTTCATCAATATTTCTACGACAGGCTTGTTGATAATCACTTAGTGTAGACCAAATTAAATAATCTTCAACACCGTCATCTTCCTCCATAGCACTATATGCGGATGTGGATACGGATGTAGAAACTCAGCTTGAAGAAATATTTTCATTTGCATCTACAACAGAGAAGCATCAATAATGTTAGCAGAATAATTATATAAAGCTTGTAAATATTTGTGTAGATAAGAAAATGCAACTGTCAATATCAGGGGTTTCAGTTGGTCCAATATCCACATAGACATATAAAATATTGATTAATAGGCAACAAATAGCCATATTGATAGAAGGGCTTAAAATAGCACCAATTAGGTAAATAGGGGAAATATGATAGAAATGTTTCTTAAATTTTTCTAGCATAGATTCGACAGCATAACTATATCCTTCTTTCTTCTTGAAATTATGAAGTGAAAGAGAAATTTCAGCTATATGTACTAGACTATTTGCAATAGTAGGGTAATGAGTCCCAGAAGGCTCAAGTATAGCTACATAAATTTTTGGGAAATTTTTGTTCCTATACCATATAGGAAACTATATTACCAAATATGTTCATAGTTTGCATATTACCCTTCATGCTAATAGTATTTCTACAAAATATAAACCATGCATTAAATAAGGAATCATTGTAGCTGTAGGCTTCCTTATTTAGGCGCGCTAAAATTGGGGGATTAAATATTCTTCCAGATCTTCCAAACGCAAATCACGCACATTAATCTTCTTCGTCAGTTTCGTTTCAAATTTAGCGTCTCTACATCAAACGCAATTATTCTTCTACAATTCAAAAATGAATTGATTATTCTTCTACAATTCAAAAATGAATTGATTATTGTTCTAAAATTCACAAATCAAAAACGACTAAATCTTCTACAATTCTTTTACATCAAACGCAATTATGTCCAAATTTCAGTAATACAAAGCAAAGGAAAAGAGAGCAGCAATTCCACCATTGACAGCCATTAAAAAGCTTTGAAGCTTTGAATTCAAATTTGGGTTTTTAAAAATCATTATTTGTTTCGATTGGGTGTTGTTGCAAATAATTGAGAATATGGTTTGGAGTTTATATCTCAATTTTGAGGGGTTTTGGTGAAGATTAGACTTGGTTTTAGCTCAATTTCGGATTGAAACTCAAAGAAGAAAAAGAAGAAGACATATTGCAGAAATTGTAGATAAATTGTAGTTAAATTGTAGAAAAATTATATTTTTTTTGTTTATTTATTTTTCTTTTATTCATTTAACTATTGTATGAAAATTGAACAATATTGTATAAAAAATATATTTAAGTGGTATTGTCACGACCCATTTCCGAAGACGTGATAGCGCCTATTGTGGAACCATGCAAACCACTCATTTTATCTAACTAAATGCAAATTCCCATAAAATACCCCTTTTTAACAAATTCTGAAATCAATAATAATAATAATAACTCCAGTATTTGGGAAAAACCAGTTTCTAAAATTCAAAAAAAATACCAAATCCTACTTATCTCGGATCCAGTGTCACACAGTCATGAGCTGCTAATACTAAATAAAATCAAACGAAATGACTAAAATAGTCTAAAAATAAATACGACAGGTAGAAAGGAAAGAGAAGACGAGATCACGGTCGCCAGTTGCTACCTCTATAACTCTGATGAAACTGATGTGCTCCCTGACCCGAGCTGAACTCCTCTGTCCCTAGATCTGCACGCAAGGTGCAGGGGGTAACGTGAGTATACTAACTAAGTAGTAACGAAACCAAACTACGGGCTGAGAAGTAGTGACGGACTAAACCTCCGACAATTCAAACAACAGTATATAAATTGGACATGACAGTAATATATCAGGAAATAAATACGATGTATCAAGATATGTCTGTAACCCTGCATACTAGCATGAATGCATATGGAATCATGAATGATGTGTACTCATTAATCGAGCTCTCATAAGGTGGTCCACTCAGTACTAGAATACGGCCTTCAGGCCCAGGGAAGTTCATCCCGGATATTATATAAACACAAGTGACACAGTCACTAAGTACTGAGGAAAAAGGCTAATCCATCCCCCACGGAGAAGTCCATCTCCGGAACATAATAACCACGGAGAAATCCATCTCCAGAACCTAACAAGCACGGAGAAATCCATCTCCGGAATATTTGTGCGCTCACTAGGGGTGTATAGACTCCGGAGGGGCTCCTTTCAGCCCAAGCGCTATATAAAGCCAACAAAGGCATGATTTCTGGATCACTGCGGTGCGCAGTCCGACCTCATAACTGTCTCAAACTAGGCTCTAAGCCTCACTCAGTCAGTACCTTCCAGTCTCACTTAAAATGCTCTTACATATGCAATACAGCCCAAACCCATGATAATATAAATAAACTAGCAACTTACTAGACTGAGGCATGAAACATATACTATAACAGGACTGAGTACATGAAAACAATAATCACAGATAGAGACAGCAATAATCGACCATTCCGGTCTAAACACATCGGCGTGAAGCCTTAACAGTTATACTTAGCATGATTTCTATTTCGTTCAAGGTAATTACCACCTTCACAGTACAATATCAATCTGGGATAACCAATAGACAATGCCATGGGATGAGCCAGGCTACAAATATTTGGTAAACGCCTGCATGCCCGTCACTTGGAAAGTGCGTCACCTTAATTAACAGCAGTTATCAAATAGTTTGGGGTTTCGAACCATCAGTTCCAAGTTTGGAAGCGTTACTTACCTCAAAACCGGCTAATACACTACTCCGCAATGCCCTTGCCTCTAAATTCGGCCTCCGAGTGCTCCAANCACGCACTACTCCGCAATGCCATTGCCTCTAAATTCGGCCTCTGAGTGCTCCAAATCTACCAAGTTCAGATTTTTATCATCAATATATGCTTAAGGAACAATTACCAATTGAAAATATAAAAATTCACCAAAAAATCCGAGATCGGTCAAAACCCGACTCCCGAGCCCACGTCTTGAAATCCATAAGCTTTTATACCAAATTGTTCTTCGTCCTCTCACGAGTCCGTACATATTAAGAACATTAAATTCGGAGTCCAAATGACCCCTCAAATCACCATTTTAAATATTCTAACTCCCAAGCCCTAATCACCCAAAGTTACACTGACTTTTCCCTAATTTCCACCGTAATTCCGACCTTTAATCACATGTAAACGAGTTTAGAGTCCAAATATCTTACCTTGGTGAAGAACTATCGAATTTCCTCTTCAAAACCCTTCAAAAACTTCAAACCCGGATGAAATATTGAGAAAGATGGCTAAAATTTGCGAAGGCTGGTTTTTATACCTTTTGTCCAGTGATCTCGCACCTGCGATCACTTACTCGTGCTTGTGGCTTCGCAGGTGCGATGCTCCTTCCGCGCCTGCGATACTCTTTCCGCGCCTGCGACATCTCAGGTGCGACAAATTCCTCGCACCTTCAGACCACTTCCCACTCAACCAATCTCGCACCTGCAGAGCCCAGTCCTCTCCTATGGAACCGCGACTGCGGCTCCCTTTCCGCAGGTGCGAAAACACCAATAACAGAACATAGCAGTGACCAAAATTCATTCTAAACTCCTTGTTAACCATCTGAAACCATCCCGAGCCCCTCGAGACCCCAACCAAATATACCAACACCTCATATAAGATCCTTCAAACTTAGTTACTCTCTCAAAACACTAAAAACAACATCAAAACACCATAATCACATCAAATTCAAGCCTAAGAACTTTGAAATTTCTAAAATCCTCCAACGATGCCGAAACTACCCAAAACAACTCCGATTAACCTAAAATTTTGCAGACATATCCAAAATGACATTACGTACCTGTTCCAACTTTCGGAATTCCATTCCAACCTCGATAGCCCATTTTCCACTGCCGACCGGAAATCGCCAAAAACTAACTTTCGCCAATTCAAGTCTAATTCTACACCGGACATCACAAATATATTCTGAACACACTCTAAGTTCCAAATCACTTCACGAAGCTATCCGAGCCATAAAATCCGCATTCCGGGGTCGTTTATCAATAAGTCAACTCTCAGTTGACTTTTCCAACTCTAAGGCTATTTTTAAAGACTAAGTTACTGAATTCTCATTTAACCATTCCGATTTCAAGCCTATCGACTCTAACACCTCAATAATAGGATAGACAATATATAACAATTCAATAAAAGTAATTTAAATGAAGTTTTTTACGTAACGAGCCTGTCGAGACAGTAATACATACTCAAATTGAGCCCATGTGTCTAGCGGTATCTAACTGCTTTAAGACCATTGCGCCCTTGGTCCTTTAACGGGCTTTGGCGGTCACACGCAGCTTGCTAGACGTAGCCACTAAGGCAAAGCCAATAAGAGCAGTACCAAGTCTGACTGTACCACCATCTCAGAACCAAGCTAGGCAATTATAACATAAATCCCTTTATATTTTGATAAAGTCTGGAACTTTCATGGTTGATGCGTAACAGAAACTATTTAGCCAACATAGATATAATTCTTTAGCCGGACATTGTCACGGCTGGGGAAACAACGAAGTAATAAAAATATTAATTACAGAAATAATTAAATACCTTGTAATACTAGGATGCAAGGCCTTATCTGAAAACTTTCTTCACTTCAAACTTGAGAAGGGAAATTTACAAGAGAGATTACAAGAGAGAGAATGAGAATGGCTGATTATGCAGAGCACAAATTTCATAGAATTCAAATGAAATATTATGGAGATCCTCTTGACTATAAGTCTCAAAAAACCAAGTTCTAAATTGGTTCCATTTATTACTAAAAAATTCGCTCTGAATATGTTTTCTTGGCAGGGATCTTGGACTAAAATCTATTTTGTGAGGAATCATCAAGTTTCATTTAAATCAAAGCTCATTTCAGAAGCTGAAGGAATATCTTTATCAGAAAGATTGTCTTTATCTTGAACAATATTAGTCTGAGGATTAATCTTAACCCTTTCCACAGAAGTAGTATCTATAGTATGTAAAGAGGCTGCACGATTCCTAGCTGGACCATAAGATNTAATAATAATAATAATAATAATAATAATAATAATAATAATAATAATAATAATAATAATAATAATAATAATAATAATAATAATAATAATAATAATAATAATAATAATAATAATAATAATAATAATAATAATAATAATAATAATAATAATAATAATAATAATAATAATAATAATAATAATAATAATAATAATAATAATAATAATAATAATAATAATAATAATAATAATAATAATAATAATAATAATAATAATAATAATAATAATAATAATAATAATAATAATAATAATAATAATAATAATAATAATAATAATAATAATAATAATAACAACAACTCCAGTATTTGGGAAAAACCAGTTTCTAAAATTCAAAAAAAAAGACTAAATCCTACTAATCCCGGATCTAGTGTCACACATTCATGAGCTACTAATACTAAATAAAATCAAACGAAATGACTAACATAGTCTAAAAATAAATACGACAAGTAGAAAGGAAAGAGAAGACGAGATCACGGTCTCCAGCTGCTACCTCGTCAACTCTGATGAAACTGATGTGCTCCCTGACCCGGGCTTAACTCCTCTGTACCTGGATCTGCACACAAGGTGCAGGGGGTAACGTGAGTACACCAACTCAGTAGTAACGAAACCAAACTACGGGCTGAGAAGTAGTGACGGACTAAACCTCCGACAATTCAAACAATAGTATATAAATTGGACATGACAGTAATATATCAGGAAATAAATACGATGTATCAAGATATGTCTGTAACCCTGCATACTAGCATGAATGCATATGGAATCATGAATGATGTGTACTCATTAATCGAGCTCTCATAAGGTGGTCCATTCAGTACTAGAACACGGCCTTCAGGCCCAGGGAAGTCCATCTCGGATATTATATAAACAAAAGTGACACAGTCACTAAGTACTGAGGAAAAAGGTTGATCCATCCCCCACGGAGAAGTCTATCTCCGGAACATAATAACCACGGAGAAATCCATCTCTGGAACATAACAACCACAGAGAAATCCATCTCCGGAATATCTGTGCGCTCACTGGGGGTGTATAGACTCCGGAGGGGCTCCTTTCAGCCCAAGCGCTATATCAAGCCAATGAAGGAATGATTTCAGGATCGCCGCGGTGTGCAGTCCGACCTCATAACTGTCTCAAACTAGGCTCTAAGCCTCACTCAGTCAGTACCTTCCAGTCTCACTTAAAATGCTCTAACATACGCAATGCAGCCCAAACCCATGATAATATAAATAAACTAGCAACTTATGAGACTGAGGTATGAAACATATACTATAACAGGACTGAGTACATGAAAACAATAATCACAGATAGAGACAGCAATAATCGACCATTTCGGTCTAAACACATCGGCGTGAAGCCTTAACAGTTATACTTAGCATGATTTCTATTTCGTTCACGATAATTACCACCTTCACAGTACAATATCAATTTGGGATAACCAATAGACAGTGCCATTGGATGAGCCGGGCTACAAATATTCGGTAAACGCTCGCATGCCCGTCACTTGGCAAGTGTGTCACCTTAATTAACAGCAGTTATCAAATAGTTTGGGTTTTCGAACCCTCAGTTCCAAGTTTGGAAGCGTTACTTACCTCAAAACTGGCTAATACACTACTCCGCAATGCCCTTGCCTCTAAATTCGGCCTCCGAGTGCTCCAAATCTACCAAGTTCAGATTTTTATCATCAATATATGCTTAAGGAACAATTACCAATTGAAAATATCAAAATTCACCCAAAAATCCGAGATCGGTCAAAACCCGACCCCCGGGCCCACATCCTAAAATCCATAAACTTTTATACCAAACTGTTCTTCGTCCTCTCATGAGTCCGTACATATAAAGAACATTAAATTCGGAGTCCAAATGACCCCTCAAATCACCATTTTAAATATTCTAACTCCCAAGCCCTAATCACCCAAATTTACACTAACTTTTCCCTAATTTCCACCATAATTCTGACATTTAATCACATGTAAACGAGTTTAGAATCCAAAGATCTTACCTTGGTGAAGAACTATCGAATTTCCTCTTCAAAACCCTTCAAAAACTTCAAACCCGGATGAAATATTGAGAAAGATGGCTAAAATTCGCGAATGCTGGTTTTTATACCTTCTGTCCAGTGATCTCGCACCTGCGATCACTTACTCGCGCTTGCGGCTTCGCAGGTGTGATGCTCCTTCCGCGCCTGCGATACTCTTTCCGCGCATGCGACATCGCAGGTGCGACAAATTCCTCGTACATGCGGACCACTTCCCACTCAGCCAATCTCGCACCTGCAGAGCCCAGTCCTCTCCTGCGGAACCGCGCCTACGGCTCACTTTCCGCAGGTGCGAAAACACCAGTAACAGAACATAGCAGTGACCAAAAATCATTCCAAACTCCCCGTTAACCATCTAAAACCATACTGAGCCCCTCGGGACCCCAACCAAATATACCAACACCTCATATAAGATCATTCAAACTTAGTTACACTCTCAAAACACTAAAAATTACATCAAAACACCAGAATCACATCAAATTCAATCCTAAGAACTTTGAAATTTCTAAAATCCTCCAACGATGCTGAAACTACCCAAAACAACTCCGATTAACCTGAAATTTTGCAGACATATCCAAAATGACATTACAAATCTGTTCCAACTTCCGAAATTCCATTCCGACCTCGATAGCCTATTTCCCACGCCGACCGAAAATCACCAAAAACTAACTTTCGCCAATTCAAGCCTAATTCTACAACGGACATCACAAAAATATTTCGAACACACTTCTAAGTCCCAAATCACCTCACAAAGCTATCCGAGCCATAAAATCCGCATTCCAAGGTCGTTTACCAATAAGTCAACTCTTAGTTGACTTTTCCAACTCTAAGGCTATTCTTAAAGACGAAGTTACTAAATTATCATTTAACCATTCCGATTTCAATCCTATCGACTCTAACACCTCAATAATTGGATAGCCAATATATAACAATTCAATAAAAATAATTTAAATGCAGGTTTTTATGTAACGACAGGTCGGGTCGTTACAGGTATTATATTATAGTTGTATATAACTTAGTAGAAATAATATACGAAAATTGTAGATAATTTGTAGATAAGTTGTATAGTATATAATTAGTTGTATGAACATTGTTTTTAGTATGTATAAATCAGATACAAAATATACAAAAGACATATTGTATAAATTTTGTATAAAATTTGTATGTAAGTTTTATGTTATTGTAGTTGTATTTCACTGGATGGAAATAATGTGTGAAAGTTATATAAAATTGTAGATAAGTTGTATTCCTCTATAACGGGAGATGTTGGCATATCAAGTTACTTTAGTGTTCCAAACGAACATGCATGAAAATAAAGATAAATTTTGTTATGAACAGTTTGTAGATAATTTGTAGAAACATTGAAATTCTCTATTTTTAATGTTTCAAATGATATGTAGTTTTGTTGTAGATTAAATGTAGATACAAGCCATTGTGAGTCTTATTTGACTCATTCCTCAGATTCAACCTATTCTACAAATTCACGCCTCTTTAAATACAATACAAAGAAGAAGAAGAAGAAGAAGAAGAAGAAGAAGAAGAAGAAGAAGAAGAAGACATAATGCAGAAATTGTAGATAAATTGTAGATTATTTGTATTCTGATTGTAGATGCTTTATTTTCTGTTTTCACAAATAAAAAATAGCTAAAACTTCTACAAATCTTCTGAAAAAATACAATTATGTCAAAAATCCCAATTATGCTACAATTGAATGAGAATTAGGATATAAAAATTTAATGTGCCTAGTTTGTAGATATTTTTTAGATAAATTGTAGATTATTTATATTCTAATTGTAGATGCTTTGTTTTCTGTTTTCACAAATTAAAAACGACTAAAACTTCTAAAAATCTTCTGCAAAAAATGCAATTATGTCGAAAATCCCAATTAAACTACAATCGAATGGGAATTGGAATATTAAAATTCAATATACCTAGTTTGTAGACATTTTGTAGATGAATTGTAGATTATTTGTATTCTGATTGTAGATGTATTATTTTTTGTTTTCAAAAATCCAAAACGACTAAAACTTCTACAAAATCTTGGCGGGACCCGAAGTAAAGATGTTGTAGATGACAGTGAAGAAACAGAAAGGAGCGGAAACAAGAGCCAAACAGTTTCAGACATTCGGAAAAAATATGAGAAGAAGCTTGTTGCTCATGCTGGTAGTCAACATGACGTATGTGTCTGAGTTTCTCTCTTTTAGTTGTAGCATCATGGCAAGTTGGATATGATAATGCTAACTTGTACAGTCTGCCTTGTGTGTCTTGTCAGGAACAAGATGGTCAAAAAGATATATCAGTGCCGGGAGCTGGGGTATGTTTTTTCTCTGGGTTCTTGACAATATTGGTTGTTGGTTTTACAAATGATTTACTGTTGATCACCTATGTAGTCGTACAATACTAGGATTTTGTTAGACTCAGATGCATGATTGTCTCCATCTCTATCTTCTGTCACATTCCTTCTAACTTATTAAAGAGTAAAGTTTTGACATGCTGATGGAGCATCCTTCCTTTCATTAATTGTCCTATTTGCATTCTGCACAAGATTTTCGATAACTTTTCTGAACACATTCTTTTTGTCAGAATTTGATAATTTAATAGTCTTAACTTTGCTATAAGAGATGTTGATTTCATAAATTGCGTCAATTCAGAGATAGGCAAATCCATTTCAGTAACATTTTACTGCACAAAAGCTGTGATGCAAGGGGAAGGCAGATAACTGACTGTGAGGGTGATAACTGAAATAATTTCTGAAACCTAATTTGGTGTCGTGTGATAATAAAAATTTGATTATAAAAAATGGGTCTCATCTCTGTATTTTTTGAGAAGAAGAAGGAATGGAGAAGAGGAAGAAAGGGGAGGGGAAAAACAACGCTGGTCTTAGGAATTAGGGGGAGAGAGAAACGTGGGATATATGGACACCTTTAATTAAGGAGTAAAAAATGTCCAATTAATTAGACCATTAATTAAGTATGGTATAAAATTGATAATTTGGTATACTAAGTGTAATTAAGTCAAACCTTAAACATTGAGGGTAATAAGGTTTCCTATGTGGAATAGGAATGTAAAAATTCCTAAATTTTTTGTAAAAATTTTTAACATCTTCAAAGTCATTCCAAGTATTAAATATTAAGAAAAAGTTTGGATTGGTACGATGAGAATTAACAACTTCAGTTATATGCATTCTATATTTATAATAGTATCTTACGAATAATAAGTATAATTTCACCTAGTAATTATTTCTTCAACACGAATCTTGGTCTTAATTTATATTGTTCACACTTATCCTTCCTTAAATGTATTTAATCTAGCACTTCTATTATTTTCTTGAATCACACCATCTCTTCTAACTAAAATAATCTCATTTCTAAATAATTTAAGTCTACTCTTAACAATTAAATATAAATATGACATGCACACCTAACATGAAATATTTTAGGAAGTGGTGGGAATAACTGCAGTTTTAATAGTGAAAAACAATATTGTTGTTAGAAGCATTATCAAAATACATACACAAATTTTTTACTTCAAGATTGTAAAATATAGCAGCTTCATGAATAGTATTACTTATAAATACAACAGTGTGACTTTATCTTCATCATATTAAAAGCAATAATATATTTTTGCATACAAAAATTATTATAACAATCAAATAATTATTTTCATTAACAACACCACCATTATCAGAAGTAAGAGAAACTAGACAAGGAAGACTAGCGAACAAACAACGAATATATGTCTCATATTGTCCAAAAAACCTAAAAATATCAGCTTTATAATTACTTCTAGGAATACTTTAGATAAAGAATTATAAATTCTTTGAATATAAGTAACACGATATGATGAAGAAACAAAGTTAAAAGGTAAACAATCTAAAACAATCATTTTAAATAATTCTTTTTGGCCTTTCAACATATCGTATTTACCAAATAAACCGTCAGTACCTGAGTTAAGTTTTTGTTGGTCAGATTGTTCATCAGCACCTTATACAATAAGGTGGTTATCTAGCATGTGCCTACGAAGTTGACTTGTTCCCTCTTGCTTACCATCGGTCTCATGTTTATAAACTTCATGACAAATACTATATCATATATAATTCTTATGTTCTTCTAGTCTAGTAAAAAATTCCCAACACTTACTTCTTAATCTTCGTTTCTTCTTAATAGGGAGAGGAGGACTACCCATACTAGCGCCACCCTTAGTAATTTGACTAGCAATACCAAGTGTAGGTGGTGGTATTTCAAGATTATCAGATGACTCAATATTATCTGAATTAGCATCTATACCATAATCTTCTTGTAGCTTCTCATAATTCACATTTATATTTTCAGGTGAACTTTTAGAAACATGTGTAAAGCTAGTAGAAGAACCACCTCTTTTTTTTTTTTATTCTTACTAGTATCACTCCTACTAGTACACGCTTTTTTGGTTTCTCTAAATATATCTATTATGCAAATTAAATTGAAAAACTAAATTAATAATTCTAAATAATAAAGCAAAAAATAAACATCAAAGAAGAGACAGAGATGGAACGAGTGTACCGGGAGTCCTGGATGTCGCACTAAATTTGACATTTGAAAATTGGTAACCCGCTCACTTCACTTGTAAATTTGTATTATCACTCTAAAATTGATATTTGATAATACCACACTTCACTTGATAATTGTAATTTTATAGTGGCTACCGTAAATAAAATTGATAAAACTTGAAATAACAATTAATTCAGAGCAATTCAATAATCAAGAGAGAATTGAGATAGAATTAGAGTAGAAGAACAGAGCAAGTTCTGAGAAAAAATGAAAAAGAGGGGGGAGGGGGGGGGCTATTTATATTTTTTAAAAGGTTAAATATGTAATTTATCAATATTAGGGGTGGGGCTATTTTATTAATGGGTTAGGCCGAAATGGCCATATTTGCAAAAAAGAGCCGTTGGCCAACGGTCTTCCCGGATTTTGACTGTTGGCAATGGTCATAATTTCTTTTTTCTTTTTTTTTTTTAAAGTGTAACGGTTAATGGGCTGGACCCGGTAAAAACCGAATAACTCCTTAACGGGCTAGCCAGGTTTCGGGGCACCAATAATGAAAAAAAGCGCGCTCTGTCCGAACCAACCCCCTACCCAAGCCAACCCATCCCACCCATAACTGGATCGGGCTGAAATAGGGTCAAACCCGGCCGTTAACGGGCTGGTCCGGCCCGTTTAACACCTTTAGGACCATGGTACCTAGTTAACCTATCAATCAATGATCTCTATGCTATTCTCAGGAGATTTTGGAATACAGAAATTTGGTTTATTATCAACTGGCTTTGCAAATATTCTCTGTTTTTGAAGGTCTGGACATGGGGATGTAATCAATAAACTACCAACCCTATGGAGCAAAAAAGATGCATAGTTATTGGTTACATCTGTAAAAATAATCTGTCATCTCTCGTTTTGCAGCATTTTCAATTTCTTTGTTATGGTTAAACAAGGAAACTTTCCTGCCGTGGTTAATCCAGGACAAGAACTTAGTTTCGCACGACAGTGGCACTGCGTCGCACCTTCACACCTTTCATGTACATGCTGACTGATACAGGAGGCCGACCGGGCAAAGGAACTAACTCAGGTCACCAAAGCCCTAGTAGCCCCAGGGGATACTAGGATGGTTACCAATAATCTCTTCTCCCCTTGGGTTCTTTTTGAGTTATTTACATATTTATTTAATTGATCACCTATTATGCGGAAAAAGTTATGTTTCACAAACTCAAATGACAAAATTATACGCTGGATTTGACTAAGAAACATCAAATGTGAACAAATAAAAGTATGCTTTTTGGGGAGAAGCTGCTTAGAATAAGAAATATGCTATAAGAGAGAACATTATTCAGCTAGAACTCAAATAATTTCTAAGCAAATCACTTTTACTATGCTTCAAATATTCTAATTATACAAGGAACCAGGGAAGTAAATGCATTGCTTACAACAGAATAATATGACATCTCAAATCTAGACTTCAAACTGCTATCAAAATGGGCGTTCTTTGTTCCTCATACGATTCTGAAGCAGGGGAAGCATTGTTGCAATTGCATACGTCCCATGGTGAATTGTCAAATTCATCATAATTCAGATTGATGCATCTTGGAATGCTAATTAAGACACTCTCAATTGTCGCAATCTTCAAGCATTTAAATCCTTGTCTGCTTTTCTAATTGGGGCCATCTGCAGAGCTACATCATCTATTGCACCAGCTCCGTTTTCCATGCCTATTAGAGGATCAGATTCACCTTCCTTCGTCTGTAACATTTAAATGAAAGCAGATGTGATGACAATAGTTGCATGACTTGTCAAGTTCTGTTTTATATGTCCAACAATGAAATAAAATGCATTTGATAGAACAAAAATATCATTTCATACCTGATGTGGTACCGATACTTCTGCAGCTTTTTTCTGACCTTCACGGGTGCAATAATATGAATAGAGAACCATTCCGATCAAAGCAACAAGGATGCCAAGAATATTCCTCCAGTTGAATGGGTCATGAAGTAAGATATACCCAAAAGCTAATACTAGACAGGTTTTGAGATGGCCAAGGACTTGGTAGGTGACAGGCGATGTCTTTCCAATCACAAGGAACGTGCTAAAGTTAACGGAGACTGCGATCAAGCAGGAGAGGGCAATGAAAACCTGTAATTATAAAAATGAATCAAGTATGGGGACATACCCTTTAGAAGAGCAGTAAATACATTGTCAAAGAAGGGTTTATAATGTTACCAGCACTTGTGGTGTATATCTGAAGGCAAATACATTTTGCTGAGTCAAAAACTTATCCAGAAATGGACCAGAGATGAACAAAGTCATGGCTTGGTACGGACTAGATTGATACAACAGTTGTGTTGAAGAAACCTTGAACTTTTTCTGGATGGTATTGGTCATCTGAACGAAGCTAATTAAGAAATAACTAGTAGAACATATTCATGGACCACGGCAAGTATATGCATAAAAGACCTAGCTTTCGAAGAGAACTGATTTACAAACTTTTCTATATCGTGTTTTGATACGAATAACGTAGGTGAAAAGCCATGAATGTCGAGACGATCTAAATTATTAATAAAATTGAAGGAAATGCAGCTCCAAAAGACAGCAGGTATAACCAAAGCAAGTTATAGTTCAAGGTCGGTTACATAGATAGCATTAAGATTTTGCATCTCACTCCACATTAGAAGCTAAACATGAAACCTGATAGCAGTGAAGAATGCATCTCTCCGCACTCAAGGGTGTGACCTAATGGTTAATGGAGTGGGAGGAGAACCATGAGGTCTCAAGCTTAATGGAGTGACCTAGGTGATTTTTTTCCTTCTGCCTAAGACTTGGCGGGCAGAGTTACCCAGTACAAGTACTGATAGGACGTAACAGGTACCCAATGGAATTAGTCGAGGTACATACAAGGTGGCCCAGTCACCACTGTCATCACAAAAATTAAAAAGAATGCGTCCCTCACTAGTCCGCAGTTAAGTCAAAGACCTCTATTAAACAAAAATTACCATATCTGATCCTTATGCAGGTTGAAACAGTGTTTTTAAGAGGGAAAAGCACAAAAAAGTGACAATCTCCATGGGGCTTGAATGGAAAAGCAAGAAGTGAATCAGATAATCTACAAAAACGGGAAAAACAGTAACATATATGGTTTTTTTTATAACAAAAAAATGATATATATATATATATGAAAATCTTAGTACTATAATAACGAAATTACACTTAACATGACTAATTTGTTAACGAAAAGTTGTTTCCGTATTGTCTATAGGTCACGAGTTCGAGCCATGGAAGCAGCCACTAATGATAGCATTAGGGTAGGGTAGGTTGTCTAGATCACATCCCTTGAGGTGCGGCTCTTCCAGGACCCTGCGTGTACGTGGGATGCCTTGTGCACCGCACTGCATTGCCCTTATGACTAATCAACATCAATACAATAATGCCATTATTAATCCAACTTCTCAAAGTTGAGATTCAATGAACCGACTGCTTCTGGTGGGGATTACTTCGTGTGTGTTATTGTTCAAAGGACATGACTTCACTCATGAAGTGATAACCCTTCACTTAATATCGCTTTGTCGCTTGAAATGTGAAAAATGAGTGTGAAAAGGAGTGCAAAGCAATGAAAATGAGGAGCTAGCTACTTCAGAAGGATACAATTTGGGCAACACAAGTCGTAAGAATAGCAAGGAGTGACAAGATAGAGCCCAAGAAGTTCAGCTGTAGATCAGTTACAGTTGCAATTCCAACACCCAAGAGAAGAACGCAAAGAGAGAGTTGAATGCTCCGACTGTAATAATGAAGAGAAGTTTCAAGTTAAATCTCAAATAAAGAAGACGAAGAATCTACCAAGCCTAGCAGAAAATTACATAGCAAAAAGCAAATTCCATTAGTGCCAATATAACTAAACCATCAGCAAAAGCTAAAGCACCCTCGAACACCTTAAAAACAATCAGTTGTTTGTTTCCGGAAACATGATTCACTCTTTATATGTTTGGCTGAGTTTGGTGGTTATAATCTGAGTTAACGGTACCAAAATCATGAGGTCAAGACTGACAAGTGAATTCACTTATCCTGGTAGTTTATGCTACTTTAGGAGTTATCCAGTTTATATTTTAGCCAAAGTTGTAGTGTGAAGGAAAATGTAGCAAATCAAAGAAACTGCATCAAATCAAAACGTCGATTAACCCAATAAAATTGATTAAGCAACCTGATTTTTTTTATTTTTTTATTTTTTTGTTGAGAAAGATAACTAACCTGAATTTCTTGCTGAGGAATAGTGTCTCTAATAGTACAGTGCATGGAATGATTGCAAGCTTCGTCATCTAGCACATTTAGAGATAAAGCTTGAGGTTCAGAATTCATTATGCAGAATGGACATTTATATTTGAAATAGAGATGAAGGTGGATGAAGGCAAAGAATGTACCTGATAAAAACCAACAGAATTGAAACCAAGGCTAAGGTTTAGCAAACCAATTGAAATTCCATTGAGAATACCAAATCCAACTACAGTTCTTGGATCAAAAGGTTTGTGTTCAAATAGCTTCATCCATAGCGCCACATGGAGGGAGCAAAAAGTGACTAATAGATGCCAGCTTGTCAAAGTTGTAGCTGACATAAAACAAAGTTTACTGAGTACATTATCATCTCCTCTCTATCTCAGACTTGGAATAAGTGAATTAAAACCTGTAACAGCCACTACAGCCCAGTTTGAAAATCTAGGTAAACAGTAAATCTTGACTCTTTTAAGTGGTTTGAGCATGAGTTTTGCAACAACAATGTGATATTAAATGCAGTTTATAAGTTCAAGACAAAACATTCGTCGTAACTATTAACTAACAAATCCAACCACATATTTTATTGAAATACAATATAGACGGAGGATTAACTTAGTTTTCACACTGATACCCATTGGTGATTGATACAGCTGCTATCATGCCAGTTATGAGAAACCAGAAACGGGTAATGCATGACATAAAACAGAAGCATGTTCAACTTCAAGACCAGAGCCAGATCTAGGATTTAAACATTATGCAGAGTCGAGTACGGATTCAACTACAGCTCAATTGATTTATTGGGTTAGAATCCATTATTTGTATTTAGTGAATTTTTTTAACACATGCATAGGGTCCGACCAAAGCTACTAGTTTAAATGAGCTCTGGATTGGAAACTATATAGCCAGGTAGAAGCTATGGTATCAAATTAGCAAAAAATTAATCAATTCTTCTATATTCACACTTCGATTTCAGAATAAAATATGAGGAGCGGCTTTCGGAAATGTTGATCAATTATAGGAAGCAGAACTTAACCAAATGTCGAAATTTAACTCACCAAAACGGAAACCTAAAGAGCTCATAAGCGCTTTATTGCATATCACAATCGATACAGACGAAACAACAGACAGAGACAAAGCTCCAATTGTCCCTAGCTGAAAACGCTTGCTCTCACTCATCCTTCCTTTTAGCTACAGCTGTCTGCTTCCGCTCTTTATCTAGATCCAACAACAAAACAAACACAAGTAATCAAATGAAAGAATCAGCCAATTTACCAAATGAAGAGTGCACTAAATCTCACATCTTAAATAAATTCCAAAATCAGCAGCAAATTTGATCAAAACACAGCTAAAATCCTTCACGCGCCCACTGTTAAACTCTGTGCATAAGATCCGATCGTACGATATTTGAGAAAGTTTTCAACTTCAATTTTGGGCCCAAAAAAAGAAAAAGCTGGGCAGTCACTTTTGATCAGTTGCAACTACAGTTTGGTGCAAACTCACCAAACCGTGTATTACAGTGAGTTTGATTAATTTTCTAAGGTGGAAATGTGAATTGTATATATCTCAGTCAAAATCTGAGAGAGGAAGTGATGGAAGAGAAAGAAGTTGAAGGGACGTGCTTGCTTCTTCAAGAGACAATAAACTAATTAGTCCCTTAATCTTAAATGTTGGTTGGTTTGATCCTTAGGGTTTGATACTTTAACATATAGAGTCCACCGATTTTGGAATTTTTATGATACTTTTTTGGTAACAACACTTATTGGGAGCCCGTGCACCGCGGGAAGGTTCGGATCACAAGGATTTATTGTATGTAGTGTTATTTTATATTTCTGCAAGAGACTGTTTTTACTGCTTGAACCCGTGACCTCCTGATCACAATACAATAACTTTATCAATTCCGCCAAGACTCCCTTTGGTACGTACCAACATTTAGTGATGTCTAAATTATTCCTTTAAGCTCATAAGTTAGACTAAATTTATTCTTCAATTTTTACACTGACCATCAAATATATCCTTTTGTTTCGGCCTAAATCTTATATATGTGTTAAAATTTTCACATAATATATATATATATATATATATATATTGTGAAAATTTAACACATATATAAGATTTAGG
>ML384009.1:55471-120916 GCA_005239525.1 Nicotiana knightiana
TATATATATATATATATATATATATATATAATTTATTAACTCGGTAATCTATCTTTTCGAGCAAAAATCTAATTTCGCCTTTGTTAATTAGGAACATTTTTAGTATACTCATGAACCGTTTTCAGCTCATCAATTGTGTGGATTTGCTGCTTCTTTTGGCCATTGGCATCTTTTGAAATTAATAGTACTAATGTGAATTAAATGGAGGGGACCTCTCTTGATGTAACAAAGTTAATCACCATCAATGACCCTAATACATATGAAGCTGGAAATATGGATCTAAGCTCCGTACAATCCTTTCTTTCCCATTAATCACATAACGTGCTATTGAATTTTCATGTAATATTTTATTTTGACTAGCAAGAAAACATTATTAATTTCATTGTTTCCGTTCTTGCTATTGAAGTTAATAGCCTGTTTAGCCAAATTTCTTTCAAGGCAAAACACTTTTTTGGGGTCAAAAGTGTTTTTTTTTTTAAATTAAGGTGTTTGGCCAAATTTTGAAAGAAAAAAAATGATTGTGGGGAGAAGTAGAAATTGATTTGGAGAAGCAAAAACAAAAAATAACTTCTTTTTAAAAATATTTTTTTGAAAAGTACTTTTGAGAAAAACACACTTAGAAATAGTTTTTAAAAGTTTGAAATTAATTAGTCAAACACAAAGTGCTTCTCACTAAAAATACTTTTTAAAAAAACACTTTTCAAAATAAGTTTGATTTTTGAAGTTTGGCTAAAAGAGCTAATACTTTGAAAGAAGTATCCTTTTTGTCATCAAACCAGTGCAATGAGTGCTTTGTTAACTCATAGACAAATTTGGAAAAAGTAATTTTGATCTAAGTTGCATTGCCTATCTTTGAGTTTAATAGACATAAAAATTAAGTCACATCAAGTTCTATTTAAATTGATTCATATAAATTTTATTCTTCCTTTCCTTATTGCTTCCTTATTGCTCTTTCTGTGAGGAAAACAAATGCAAATGATACCATATATAATAGCACTGACCTTAGAATATACACAACCCTTACAGCTTGTTTAGATGGTTGTTATACGTTGTATTGTATTGTATTGTTACGTTAAATGTAATATTTATTTTGATTATTACTTAAATTTTATTGTATCTTAAATATGTTGTTATGTAATGACAAAAAATGTTACTTTATGAAATGACCGATTTGGTGTGGTCACGTCATTTTTTTTCTCCCTCTTATCTCCTTTTTTATTATTAAATAATTCTATTTTATAATTTCCCCTGCATTTTTATATAATAACTAGCTTTAGTGTACGTGCGTTGCACGTGTCATTCACGGCAATCAGTAAAATATGTGTATGAAGAACATGTAAATTAAGCTATCAAATGCTAAGTTTTAAAATGTCTACATTAAGATAATATATAAGTAACTTTGTACAGAGAAAAAATAGGGAGATGTCATTTATTTGAATGAATACCAGAAAGAAAATTAATTAATGTCAACTAACTTAGAATATATGTTGCCTTCTAATGTTTCATTCTTATTACTTTTTAACGTTTGCATTTTTAACAGTTTGACTCTTACCACTATATTATAATCTATTTTATTATAAATTTCGAAAAGAATGACTTGAATTTTTTGCAAATTAGTTAAATCGAAGACTTTTTTGGTTAATTAAGATTGTTCTTAACATTAAAGAGATTTCTTTGTTGTTCATTCAAATCTTAATAATAGCTCATCCCAAGTTTTAAATATTTAATTATAATTATAATAATCATCCAATAAGAATTTTACGTTCAATATAACAAAAAAATCGTTCAAGGGACGCGCATCACGCGTGTCCTATCTCGATAAATGTTTGAGTTATGAAATAAAAGTATAAGTTCCTCACAATAGTCATTCATATTGACATTGTACGTATAACTAACTTAATTAAGAAAAAAATATCTTTTAAAAATCCTCAATCATCAGTTAATAATTCAATTTAAAATTTATGCCATTTTTTTAATAAATAAAGTTAGCATGCTTCCTTTTCAATTTCAGTAGTACACATAGTCATTGAACGCATAAGTAGTAAATAGAACTTCACAAATATAGCAAACAACTAATAATCCATGAATTTCATATGAACACAAAATCAAAGTGCCCTGACAATGAGAAAAGACATTCAAAGAGAATACTTAAGTAAGCTAGTAAAATACACCGGAGAATGACTCATAATTATATTTGTAGTTTCGATATATCATTATTCAAGTGGAATTTATATTTAAATAATTTTAATACTGATTAACTCCATTTGTCGTTATATTTGAAAATAATTAGTTTTATAACAATTCTAAAAGTTATTTTTAAAAGGTAAAATGATTGATACACATTTCGATTGGAGAACACGTATTTCTTCTTAATTGGAAAGGCATATCTTTTGAAAAAATCATATGAAAATTGTAGTAATTCCTGTAACATGATATTGAATCTATAATGATTGATATATCTTCCTTTTGGTAATTAAATTATGATATTTATTATGTATTTTTATTATAATTCTTCAAAAGCCCATCAATAAAAATAATTATATATTTTTTTTTTTAGAGATTTTGAATAAGGAGGGTCGTCATATAGCTTTTAGAAGAAACTGATTCACAAGTAAAAAAAATGAGCACATATATTTTATATTAATTTGAAGGGAATATCCTTTGAGGTAAGCTTACAAAAATTCTAGTTATTTTTGTGACATAATATTAAATCTGACATGATCGAAATCGTTATATATTTTTATTATAATTCTTTAAACAGTCATCAAATTAACACTAATTAAAAAAATTATATCTTTCTTTTAGAGCTATCGGAATGAACAACTAGGTCATATAGTTTCAAGAAAAAAATGAATAGTTAAGTAACAATGTAAGGTCTAAAACTGACTAATACCGAATGTGTATATTATAACCGATAACTTATTACGTATACAAAAAACTACAGAGGGCCAATTATTGGAATAGGTAAAAAATAAAAATAATAATAAATGCCAATTATTTTGAATACTTGTTATTTCATTCTTATTTAATTTATTTTGAATTTTAACCAAGTTAATTTTTAATACTATATTATAATTTATTCGACTTTATTTCTAATTTTTTTCAACACTGTTTTTTTATTAAAATATATCTATTTAAGCCAAGAGTTTTGTCACCCTGAAGATAGTTTTACTTTTATGATGAATTTGAAAAATAATGAAATTAAATTTTTCCAATTAGCTATTCCAAATACTAACTATTTGTTTTCAACAATAAAAGATATACATTATATTTATTATTTTAAATTCTTAATATTAGCTCATACCAAGTTTTAAATATTCGACTATAATTATATTTTATCGAATAAATTTTTTTTGTTAAATTGTAAGAAAATCAAATAAGTGGAAAATAATTTTGTATATTTAAAGAATTTTAGTATATAAACGAGTTTTACCTAAATCAAAACATAAAAAGTTGTCGTCTTCCAAGAACGCCAAACATCCTCTTTCTTTTCTTGGTATCTGTCAAAAAGGATAAACTTCTAAATACCAAGTGGTTACGTCATATTTGGTTAGTAGTTTTTTCATTTTCTTATCATTTATATACTCCTATAATTTAAGTGTAAAAATTTATATAAAATAAAATGATAATATTTTTGAAGTTCTAAATATTAATTTTTTCTACGCAATCTAAATAAGGAAGAATGTAATATATAAAATATAGCTGATTTGTATTCCTAAATATTAGGAAAATAATTAAATGGCTAATCCTACATATTAGGAACATAATTAAATGAGTATTCCTACATATTAGAAAAATAACTAAAATTACTATTTAATCCATTGTAAACTCTATTTTTAAAGGGTTAAAAAGGCGAACGACATTTCGCCAAGGGCCTTCGTGCTTTTAATATAATATAGATATTATCTCGTGTACCTTACTTTTTTTTACATAATATTGCAAGTTTATTCTTCATATTATTGGTGCACGACATCATGAAACAGCAATAAACAATACAATTTATCCAAATATTGTATATTAAAACGATAAAATACAGTACAATACAATACAAAACAATATAATATAATACATTATGAAACGATACATAACAACCATCCAAACAAACTGTTAAAGTATAAACTTACAACATATAGTCAGGCCTCTCTATAATAGTCATTATCTATAACAACGCTACACTATAACGGTAAAGTTTTTTTGGAATCAAAATTTCATGTTATGCTATAATATATATTCTCTGTGACAATAATTTATTATAATAATAAAAAATAATCGGAACAAACAAAACTATTATAGTGAGGTCTAATTATACTACATGTCTACTTTTTGACTGAGATGAGTAATTTATATTCGGATAATAAAGTTTAAGTGAGCAATTACACTTGCCTTGTCATCTAATTAATGTCTCTTCTGCTAATTAATAGTATGAGTTGTGGCTTCATTATAGTTGAATTTGCATCTATAAAACTCTTTGATAAAGAAGATGGTGATTTCACGATTTTTCATATCAAGGTAGTACACAAATTTTTTAATAGAATTAAGCTGTAAGCGTTTGAAATATTTAAAATGTTAGACAATTAATATTATTTGAAGACTAATGGAGAAAACATTTTTCTTGAACACAGTTCTGCTTCTAGTTTAAGTTAGAAGCATAAAAATGGTTATGATTATTGGGAATTACATGACAATGGACTAAAGTGCCCTTAAATGGTATTTTCTCCGTTTCAATTTATGTGAACCTATTTCCTTTCTAGTTCGTGCAAAAAAGAATGTCCACTTACCTTATTTGGAAACAATTTACCTTTATGCAATGATGTATAGCCACACAAAATATATGTGTCTCATTTTACATTACAAGTTTAAAATTTTTATCTCTTTTCTTAAACTCCGTGCTGAGTCAAATGAGTTCGCATAAATTGAAAACGAGGGAGTATATATTTGGACATTTTGTTATTATTGTAATATCTAAGGAATGCAATTAGCCTAACTCGTGAACATAAAGAAAAATTTTGGTCACTTTTTTCTTGTGGTTGCTGAAACATTGTCAGCTATTGTATCAATGACCCTAAATTGCTAACTAAAAGGACTCTTTATGTTTAATTGTTAATAAAAAGGACTAAATCAAGACAGTTCATAAACTTAAAGGAGCAGCTGTGTTATTTTTATCGCATATTCAGCGCTTATGAACGTGGATTGCGTTTTTATTTCTCATTTCTAGATATGAACGCGGAGTGGGTGAAAAAAACAAATATAAACGCTGTGTAAAAATAATTAAAAAATCTCGGAGCGTGAAAGTCAGTCACTGTTGGCGCGTAAAGAGATCGCTTAATAAAGCCGCCGCACCACGTCATAATTACCCCACGTCGACATCGTTTCTCATTGTAATCTCCGATTGGTTCGTAGAAGATTCAAACGGCTGCAGAATTTTAATAAAATTAGCCATCAAAATTCGCTTTATCGTGATTATATACTAATCCATACCCTACTAAGATCAGGTTTAATTTAGCTGCAAGTATGTGAATTTCTCCTATTTTTAAGTGAAGTTGACGGTTTCGTATGATACTGAATGCGTTACAGTGAAATTGAATGGAGAATTCAGAGGATCTTTGCAACATAGAAGGGAACGGAGATGGAAGAGGCAATAACGGAGCTTGCTGTGCTCCGTCAACATCAGCGGCGGCGGCGAGCTCTACGTACAAGTTGTTCGGCCGGCAAACCTCTTTTCATCAGATGATGGGCGGCGGAAAAGGTAAATTCCCCTATTATTTTCCTTTTTTCAAGTCCTACACATAATTTTGGGGAATTAAATGAACTCACACTAAGTCTGCTGTTTAGTTGAACTGTTACGCCGAGTTACATAGTGATGAAGCTGTTATTTGTCATTTATCTTAACACAAAAATATTTTCATATAGCTTTGATCAAGTATGAATTCTGATCCTTAAGTTTATGGTTTTATATTAGCTTAGCAATATAGAATATGTAATTTATGACCCTGAGGATTAAGATTGGGAGCATGAGAAGTGGAAACCATTGTTGTATATGATTCTGTTTTATGTTCATGCTGGAAATGCCCGGCATTATGGCCCTGCAGCTTTACTGTTGAGCTCTTTTTTTATTCATGATAGTGTAGTAAACTGGAATTGAACTGGTCCTGTTATTACTGGTTGATTCACTTTCTGTGAGTGTTTTTTCTCTTTCCCTGTATGAGGGATGTGCTCTAAGAATAGATTTGGGAATTGGAACTCAATCAATGTATGGACCGGCATTCTAATGAAGGCTTAGTTATGTTTCACGACAATCTCAACATCTGTTATCTTTATTTCTTCCTCCACTTCCTCCTTGATAAGTACATTAGTTATCTCAGTGTCAGTGTTGAGTGTTTTACATTTCCGTTAATTCAGTTTTCTGCAAGTTCATTCTTGCTGTTTGATGACTTGTAGACTTACTTGTTATTTCACTTGGTATAAGCTGCTGATGTTATATTATGGAGGCGGAGGCGTGTCTCTTTTGGCATAATCGTTGCTGCTACAGTCGCATGGCTCATCTTTGAGTATTCAGAGTTACCTTTCTTATCAGTTTCTTCTGATGTCTTGCTGATTCTGATTGTTCTGCTCTTTCTCCGTGCAAACTATGCTGCCTTCAGGAACAAGTATTATTCTCATACTCATCTGACTAATGTGTTTAGATTGTCTCTTTCTATTTTTCGTTCTTCTATGGTGAAGTTCAACTGATATTTCTCTTTTCTATCTTCGACAGACAACTCCCAACATTACCAGAGTTAGTCTTGTCAGAAGAAATGGTCAATAATGCTGCAGCATCATTTCGGGTCAAAATCAATTATATGCTACTCATGGCTCATGATATCACTCTTGGCAAAGATTTCATACTCTTCTTCAAGGTTAGTGCTTATTAAGCATGAGGGCACTATTTTTATCCCAGAAGGGGGGAAAAAGTGTGAGGGCATGATCAATGTGGTAAATTGTCTCTAAACTGTGACCTCCTAAAAACAAAACGATGACCTCCAATTGGTCATTTAAGTGTTTCGAGCAAATGCAGAAACTCAAGAGAGAACTAGAATCGACCTGGAAGCATGATGAGAAAGAGAAAGGGTCATTATTGTTATGTTATGCATTAACTTTCAAGATAACAAAATGGAGGGTGTTCCACTAACTCTGTAACATTGGTTGCAGATGACCAGTAATATTTTGCTTTCCTTCAACAATTATAAGGTGCTTATGAATCTCGATGTTTCGTAGTTTGATTCATTTCATGGCGAGTAGTAAGTATTACCCGAGGCTGAGGGAATTTGTGGCGCATACTCTGTGTCTTTAGTGCCACAACTGGCTTCATCTCCTTTCTGGTTTGTATGCAATAAGTTATCCACCTTGACACTATCAAGGTGGAAATATCACGGTTATCCACTTCCGTAGAGTGTAGCGGAGCCAAAAGATGGAATAAGAAGATTCAGAGAAAGTGTAAAAATGTCACACACAAGATTTTAACCTATGTCAATGGAATTCAATAGTTTACTTATATAAAATAAACTGCTTTTACCCTTTTGCATAGTGCAATTTTTGGCGAAGTAGATTCAATTGAACCCCCTTCACTAAAGGTAGTTGCGTCCTGGCTGTAGATCTACCCATAATAGCTTCTAAATGGTTTAACTTATGGTTGTGGTTATCATCTCTTAAATGTTGCCTCTTACTTTTGTTCTAGGGTACCTGTTACCTCTTACTTTGTTCTAGGGTACAATTGTAGGTTATAATTTTGACAAATGATAATGCATAGAGCTGAGTTAGCCAAATTTTGACATGTTTGCAGGTAGTTATTATTCTCTGGCTTCTATCTGTTATAGGAAGCCTAATATCTTTCTTCACGCTTGCATATATAGGTATGTGCCGCTACTTGACTTGTATATCGTGGTGAATCATTATGGATATTTGTGTTCCCTGAATTTATCCTTCCCTACTCTATTATCGCTTATATCTTGCTGTATTCGAGGTCTTATGTACTTGGATACTCTAATTTGCTAATAGATTGATGGGAATTTATATGGAGAGAAAGAGTGACTTTCACATGATATTCATTTACATAGAGAAGGCATATGATAGAGTAAGAAAAGTTCTTTGGTGCATGTTTGATGAAAAACAATATACATATAGAACTATGAATACCTTAAAGAACATGTATGAGGGTGTGATTACATGTTTGAAAAAAGATGTAGGAGATATAGATGTATTTCTTGTATCATGGGTCTATATTAGGGGGTTTTATTGAGCTTGTACTCATATTCCTTAGTCATGGATGATCCAACTAATTGTACAAAGAATGAGGTTGTATGGTGCACGCCATTTGTGGATGAATTGTATTATTTGTCAGAACTAGTGAGGGAGTCAACCAAAAGTTGAAATTTACTGAAGCACTTTAGAGACAATAATTTTAGCTAAGTAGAAATAAGACATAATGTATGCTATAAATTTAGCTTCTATGACAAGAATGAGGTGGAGTGAGGTTAGACGGGATTGAGGTGCCTAAAATTAGACAATTCAAATGTCTAGGCTCAGGATTTTATGAATGGCATGGTATATGAAGAAGTAACACAAATTTAATGGTCGTACTCTATAGCAGAATGTTGAAGGAACAGGATGATTGGCTATGGATGGGAAAAGGACTAGAGTTTTCTTGGTAAATTCTTCTACCGAACTTTAATGAATAGAGGAATGCAATATTCCTATACCTATCAGTTTGGTTTCCTGGAGCCCGAAGGAATGTATGCTTTTTCACTCGGCTGTAAAATGGAGATTCTTGAGCGAAAGACTTGAAAAAGAAGAGAACTGCATATACCAGTTGGTTCGACATATACAAAAATTAAGAAGATGTTGACCATTTACTGTTACACTGTCAGATCATAAGCCAGCTATGATTTACTATGCTGAACTCGTTCGAAATACTGAACTCCTTTGAAATACTATTGACAATGCAAGCCATAGTTAAGGATGTTTGTTCAATTAGGCCTTTAGACGAAGGAAAAAAGGTTTGTGAATGGATAGAGAACACTTTTAACTATAGGAAAAAGGCTAGAGAACGCTTTTGTAAAATGAGAGCACGTCTTTTGTTTCTAGACAATTTTTGGAACACCTATGAAGTCCCTGTTAGTGTAGATGATTGGGTGCTCTTTAAAGTGAATCATATTTTTGTACAAGGCTTTGCATAATCCTTTTATCCCATTCTATATAACATTATGAGACCAACAATGTTATATCAGAGTGAATGCCTTTTACTTATTTATTTATTTATTTATTTATTATTATTATTGTTTTGATAACAACGGTGGTCAGGCCAACTTGCGTGCACCTTGACTAATCCATGGGGTATTCCGGAACCTACTATTATCTATCAGCATAGGTATTAGGTAACTCGGTCCACCAAAACTTCGACAAACGGAAAGAAATCACCTACCTTTTTTTTCCTCTTGTGGGATTTGAACCTTTGTTTCCCATGGTCCATTCTAGCTTCATTAGCCTTTTGGGTCACACCCTTGTTGGTGTTGTTAATTTATAGGAGGTGAATATTAAGAGTTTAAATCCTGCTATATCCACAAGACGAGAATCACAAAATGCAGATTTCAAGGTGGGTGTTCAATCATATAGGATTGGACAAAATTGGAAGTGATTGCATTAGTCAGAGTGTGCAACTAACTGATAGAGGGTTAAAATGACAGAAGTCACTTTAGATAGCTTTGTCATGTCCAATGTACGTGATGATTGAAGGCACTAAAAGGGAATGAGGTACTTGGAGAGAAGTGCCAGGTGCGGATTCTCAGTTATAAAATAATCACTTGGAGGAAATTGCCTTAACACATATAATCTCTCAAGATCAGTTCGGACTTCTCTAAAAAACATTAAAAAATGGAAATACCAAGTATGAGAGACTAAGGCTTAGTTGTTTTTACATTTACGTTACGTTCTCTGTCTTCTAGAAGTCTTTTCATTCTAGCTAAAGACTTGAATCTTCATGTAGAAATAAATTTGATGATTAGAGAACCCTTGATTTGCCTTAAAGGATAAATTAGTCACTAGTATTGAAATGAAATAGGTTTGAATAGACCGGACTGGACATGGAAGACTTATATAGT
Source organism: Nicotiana knightiana (assembly GCA_005239525.1). Taxonomy (NCBI): domain Eukaryota; kingdom Viridiplantae; phylum Streptophyta; class Magnoliopsida; order Solanales; family Solanaceae; genus Nicotiana; species Nicotiana knightiana. Next base: position 65,605 of record ML384009.1, read on the forward strand.
CTACCCCAACTAGTATGAGATTAATGCACAGCTGATTGATTAGTTACTTTTGTTCTTTTGAGGCTTAGATTTATCATGTTTGCTAAGAATATCTCAAGATTGAATGAATAAATCTTGAAGTGTTATGCACTTATCTGGTGTCACTATGAAACCTCTGAATATTATTTAACTCGGGTGAAAAGTGACAATATGGAATTAATACGCTTGAAAAGGGGTGCATTTCACCATTCAGCTATTTTTACTGGTTTCCATGTCCATCCTTATTTGTCGATCCACTGTGAGCAATTCTGAAGATCCCATCCAGTGATCAAGATGATATTGTCCATGCTTATTTGTTGATCCACTGCAAGCAATTCTGAAGATCATATCCAGATGATGTAGTACCACGCCATCTCTATAAACATGCTCTCCATTAGTCAGTCCCATTTTCTGCATAGAATGTGTTGCTGCTTGCATAGGTTTACTCAAATCATATTTCACAAAGTTAAACAACAATTTACATCTGCCATGATTTTAAATTGTATTTTCATATGCCACTATCTGCTTCCAGTTCTTATGTGGTGTCTACTTTTGCCTTCGCAATTCCCCACAGGAACAATTATATTCATTACTGTGCCTGCCTTGTATAATAAATTTGAAGACCACGTGGATCGATATGCTGGGAAGATCCACAGGCAATTTTCAAGGCACTACAGAATAGTGGATGAGAGCATTAGTAGGCTGCCCCGGAGCATTTCCAAGGACAGAGAACTGTAAAATCTTCTTACCAAGTAGGAGCATGTTGATTTTCATAAAAGAAAAACTCTTAGTTTGGCGTTGGTCCATGAATATGATGGAACTCACATTGCATCATTCTGGTTTGTCTCTCCTGATAGTCCTTTGCCATAGAATGAGGGTGAATGACTTGAGCCTTTATTGATTTATCTTGACTCTGCAAATCTTTTCTGTTTCTGAGTCTGAGCTTTTTAAGTTGGCATTGTCAGAAACAAGATAACGAGGGCAGGTGATAGTGAAAAACTTTTAAACATCTGGGAGTTCTTTCCCTCAAATTTGTTAACTTTGATGGAAACAGACACGGGATCCGGTGATTCACACGTGATAGCAATATAAGAGATGCTAATTTGACTTTTGTATAATACAAATTAAAGAAACGACATTATGATAAAATTTTGGATTAATTAGGAAATGTCAACAAGAAACTAATTATACTTTGCCTCAGCATAAATTTCGGTGTCCTGAAAATTAGCAAAATCCAGTATAGATTAGAAAGAACGTATTACACATATTTCTGAAGCAAAGAACTGTGACCAAAAAAATATTACTCAACCAAATGTTAGCAACAGGAAGTTATGCTTTTACATGATGTATGATTTTAACTTGATTGTGGAATAAATGATAATTCTCCTACACGAGGAATCATAAAAATACTTTTGAAAGCGGGTATATTTGTAAGTTAGTGTTGCTCAATACATATATTATTTCTCAACAAGAAATTACAAAAATGTTATATCCAATCTTGCTATTGTTAACAACAGGAAATCGTTGCAACATTAGTATTATTACATTCTTAGAGAAAAAAAATGCTTAAAAGTAACAGGTTGGAGAGAAATTGAGATCATTGAGATGGTATGTAAAACCTCACTTTGGTTATACAAAATAAATTAACCAAAAATTTGGTTGATATAAATTTCTTGGAATAGGCAAACATAACCATTGACATCCCTAGATTTTTATTGGGAAATTTGATCACTGAAGTTGCAAATTCAGTTGTATCATTAATTTTATCGCCGTAAACCACATTTTAATATAAAGACATTTTTGAGTTTCATAGATCACAAGAAAGGCGTCAAGCAATCTTGGTAATATAGAGACGGATTGGTGTAACATAGCCTTTCCTTTATCGTATTGGTCATTTGCCTAATGCCAAGCAAAACATTCCGATGAAAGGCAAATATGTAGAAGAAGAAGAAAAACCAAATTGATTATATAAAAGGTAACGTGACATTAATTCTCCCCAATTCTGCTTACACAGTGAGTTAGGGACTAATAGATAAATCTATGCGATATTTAAGTGGCCTACAAATCCATAAATGGCCAGTAATAATATCCCTAAAAAGGATAAAAATACATAAGTTGTAAAAATTTCAACTCAAGATCCAATCATATCTACTATAGGCCTAAGCGGGTGCTAACTAGCCACCACAGCAATAGAGCCAAATTCGGTAAAAAGATGTTTTACCGCCAAACTCAGCCTCTCCCAAACCTACTCACCCCCTTTCAATGCCATATACAAATTAGAAGTTGAAAAAACCTCTTTGCTTTTTCCTTAATGTGTTTATAGTAGTAAAAACTAATTTATGTAATTAAAATTGAGCCCCTTCAAAAGTTTGGCCAAATTGCCAGTTAGCTGGTGCAGCATTGTTGCTAGTGAGAGTCCTTCCATCACTAGTGGTGACTTGAAATGAAAGACTCTGGCCATTGAGATTAGCATTGTTCTGCCAGTTTTGGCCCCAATTTCTGGACATTGTTTGCCATCCACTGTTAGACCCTTTAATTGAAACTGATTGAACATCACCAGCACCCCCAACATTTGTCACCAAAACCAAGTTGAAGAATGCGTGTCCATTTATTGTAAACCTTACTCCCCCCTTTCTCCTGCAGGCCACCCTACAATAGGCCAAAAACAAAGAATCTTATATCAGCAAGCCAACTTTTTTTTCTTTCCAGCTTAACTTCGCGTCACCTAAAATATACTCCATTCATTTCAATTTATATGAATTTATTTTCTTTTAGTCCAACTTAAAAAGAATGCTCCCTTTTTAAATTTGAATTTTTTTAGCATAACTTCCTAATTTGTCCCTAATTATAAGTTTTTATAGTCACACAAATGTTACGACATATTTAAAATCATAAATTCTTTTTAAGACTATAAGTAGGGTCTATAAGTTCCAAAAGTCTTCATTTCTTAGTTAAATTCTGTAACCAGCCAAATCAGTGAGTAACTACACATTATTAATCTTGAAAATAAGGCAAGTTTCCTACTATAACACGTTAACTTACATTGGTATCGCAAAAAGTTCTCGGTGTATATAAGTTAAATCGTATCAAAGTTTACCTTCGGAAAGAAACAGGGACGATTCCAGCTCTGTATTTGGCAATTTGCAAGAAAGCAGGCTGAGCTAAATCAAAGTGTTGGAGAGGGGGATTGCACCAACCACCATTGTTGTTAGGGAGGGATGGATTTGGAGGGCAGAAGTTAGTTGCAGTGACAATAATGCTCCCTTGGAGGCAAGATTGAGCTTGGTTGTTGCAAGTGAGCTCGTAACAAGCCCCACATGTTAAACCATTGTTGAATAGTGCTGTACTTAGTGCTGCTGTGTTGGTACCATACCCTTGACTATACAAATTTCCATATCCACAAGCACCCCCTGCATAATGTGGCCAATCATATATAAATTAAGCTCAACTTCTATACTGACCGTGCAAAACAAGTTTTATACTATCATGTCACATAAACTATACCCTTTCCGTTTCAATTTAGATAATACGGTTTGACTTGACACAAAATTTAAGAAAAAAAAAGCATTTTAAAATATGTGATCCTAAAAGGGCAACGTGTTTGTGGAACCATGACGTTTGTGTGGCTTCTCATTAAAGATAAAGTGGGTTAAATAAAAAGTTTAAGTTAAATTTGTTTCCAAATATAGAAATCATTCGAATTGAAAAGGAGGGAGCACTAACTTTAGTAACCTAGAAAATAAGACTATTGTGATAGAGTAATTATTTTATACATTACCGGTGTAAATAAGTTAAATTCCGAGATAGTATTTCTGTATAGTCAAACTTGATTTTAATGTGAAACAACATGGAAATAATTGTGGACATACCCATAGTGCCAGAGGCATCACCCCCTCCATAGAAAGTGGCATGAGCATTTTGCCAGCCACCATAATCAGCAAAAGTTGCATGAAAGCAAAAGCTTAAAAAGAAGAAGAGAAGTGAGAATATTGCTAGATTAGCCATTAATGAGCAAACTTTGATATAGGTAAGAAGAGAATGAGAGAGTGGTGAGATATGAGCTGAGGGTTATGGACAAAGCTAGCTAGCTATCTATCTATATATACACAAAAATAGAAGCTGAAATTAAGGCATAAGATATGGGAAATTGCAAACAAATGTAAACATAGTAGAAAGTGACAACTTTAGCAGGGCTCACATTTTGAGAGAGTAGTCAAAAACTGTTAGAACCATTAGTTTTTAGGTCATAAAACAAGTACCAAAACGCACATGCACTTGTTCCACTTGAATTACCAAATTGATTGGCCCTACATAGCACATGCATTTCGAAATTAAATAAATCTGTTTTCCTCTCATTTCCCTAAAATTTGCGCCATTCAGGTAGGTGACAAGTGACATCTTAGAAAGTTTGGATGATTAATTGCTTCAACAAATTACTTCTTAATCATAACTAACTACCTCTACACTACATACATAAAAATGCTTACTAATTACCGGACATGATTTAACTTATAGTATAAGCTAACAATGTTATATATTTAACATGTTATAATAAATAACATTTTTATGACAGAATAACCTATTTACCTGTAATTATTTTTTACACCTATTAGTATAAAAATTCTTCCACATTATCAGTGTAAGTTAAACTCGAACGAAAATGTTAACCTAAAATCACCTCGTCCTTCATTTATGCTACAGTTAGTATTGCTATTGTTATCGTTTTCTGTAGCGTGAACTAATTCATGTTAGAAAGTCGTCTCTCTGCACCAGAAGAAATGTAAAGGAAGTCGTGCTCTAATTTTAGTCAAACGTTGTTAAACAAGACCTAGGTAACAGTTTAAGAAACAACGAAACTATTCTAAATTTTGGAGCCATGGTTCTGCTTGCTTTTTAGCGTCCACTTGGGTCATGCATTAATGAAGCATTGAGATCCGCTCCTCAATATTTTTCTTTTTGCCACATAGAACATCTTCGTTTTTCTTTTCACCTCGATGCACGAAGTATTTTATTTATGAAGAATTCAGAAAAATATTACACCTCAAGATGGTGTTATGTATCATAAAACAAGTATATGTGATTGATTATATGACTTGAAATTTATAACTTATAAGTCATAGAAAGAGAATTTTTCCGTTGTTCTAAATTTCCGCTTTCACTTGCGTCTAATTATTAGTATTATTTGTAGAAAAATTATTAGAATGCCCCAGTTATGTAAATACATAATGACAAAAGCTTCGACGACTAGATTAATATACTTTTATGCATTGTATTATATATTGACCTGGTGTGCACAGCACATAACGTACATGTTGTACTATGCCAAAAAGGTTCGATTCTTCTTAATGCATTCATAACTTTTACTTCATCCGCCGGTCTATATGCTACAATTTTCTAATTAATTTATTTCAAAAAGAATAACACATTGAAGTCTTCTGTTTAACCCTTTATGATATGTTTTTGTAGTCGACAAAAATCTCATGGTATGTTTTTTTTCGTTCTTTTTTAAATTCTGTGTGAAATCAAACTAACATTATTAGTAAGATTGATGGGGTGGGAGGTATACACTAAGTTGTAAAATTTGTACCTGATGAATTCAGAAACTAGTAGTTCTCCATTATCTTTCTCTTCTCAAAATTAATCACTTACCTAAAAGTAGTGCTTTATTCATGAGCTTTACTTTCCTCTAATTCTACCTAGCTTTCCTAAAACAAAATTGGGAACAAAAAACGGAAAAAAAACAAGAATATAATGCGCCTAACCATATTGTTTTGCAGTATATATGAGGCATCAGACTTGAAATGGAAACCTAGAAGTAGTTGTCGGTTGTTCATTTTTTTAATTATAGGATTAGGTCCATATGAACAAAAACGCCAACAAACAAACTATTGCAAGTCAATTCAGACCTCATAGGTAACCGTCCCAGAAGTTCTTGTTTTTTCTTTTTTTAAAGTACACGTGGTTAGTCCACAAATCATGCAATTTTGGTTGCTTAATATAAGACAAAATTAGCGAATTAAGTAATAGTTTACGTGTTAGAATGATTTTATAATCATTTGTATCTATTGTTATTATTATAGTTTTTGTTCGTTTCCTACCATGTGGCTGACATATGTGTAACGGAGGTATGATTATTTGGATTCGCGTTGTGTAAAACCTATTAATAAGGGAAGTTCTTTCTATCAAGATTTTTTTCTTTCTTAGGAATCGAACCCGAAATATTTGGTTATGAATGAAGAGATCATAATTTAAGACTCAATAAAACTAATGGACTAAAGCTATTTCTTGTTAGATAATATGACAATTATATTATTTATTCTCCACTTTTCTATAAATATTAACACCACATACAAAAAAAAATTCGGCATACGCTCCTGCAACCCTTAGTGGTGCTTATTATTATATCATTTAGTTACTACTTTATTCAAACTGTTTTAGTTATAATCTGTTTAAGAGTTTCAGGACCTACCATGTTAGGGTAACATGCAAGAAGCGGACATTAAGGTCCCTTGTATCCGTGCGTCACTATCATATCTTAGGGTGAAGGGAAAGAAAAATACAATTTAATTAAGCATGATTATTGTAAAATCCAAATGGGAAAGGACTTTTGAATATTAAATAAAATAAAAATATTTTTTTACAGAAGATGCCTTGGTTGGATTGAACTTTTAAAGAGTTCTTTGAAAAATAAAACGAGACATTGGAAAACGTCCAATTTCTAGTCTGCCACTCCCAAAATATTTTTTTTCTTGCTATATCTTCAGTTTTTGTCGTTTTCACGTTGAGAATATATATGAAGTTTGCATTTTGGGATTTACAATCTCCTTATACTTCCAAAAGTCTATAGTGTAACTTAATTTAGTTGGAAACACATGGTCTTGATTTTTGAGAGCACATCAACCACCTATATATCTCAAGATTTTCGGGTATGCTCATATTTAATGTTATTTAATTTGTTTGGTTATGATATGAAGTCAAAATGTAATAAAAATGTGTCCCATGTCCAATCAATTTTCCCTCTTAGAGATGGGACATAAAAATATCGTAATTCATGAATGCATCCAGAAAAAGTAAGGGCCTATATGAAGCGGATTGGTTCGGTTTTTATTAAAATCAAGAAAATTTTACCTAGAATACAATAATCTAAAGAGTTATTTATAAGAAACACAACTATATTTAAAAAAATTACTTTATATATAATTTATTACAACTTTTTAATTAAATTAGATAAAACTTTTGATATTCTTAAAATATCTCATTATGGAGCTTGAAAATAGGGATTATGCCAACTAACACATAATTTCTTAAATTCAAAATAATCTCACAGTTCTCTCTCACCTAATCCGTGTAGACTATTAATTTTCCAATATTATATTTTATATACCATTATTATATGTAAAGAACTATTTTACATATATTTTTAATAAATATAATATATTAGTATACTCAAATCAGTAACCATATATTATACTAGTATGTTAATATTTCATTATATTAAACAATGTTATATTAAGTATTACATATTTAGTATACGGTGGATATGTGTGTGTGTGTTTTGTTATTCCTTTTCTATTATGTTATATGTATATCAATATTTGACTTTTATTATATATATTGTATTTCTTCTATACATTAAATTTATCTATACAAGATATAAATATACCACGAATATAATATAAGATATATTGCCTTTATGATATTACCATTACCGTCTTTATAAGAATGTTCTAGAACATTGATATATAATGGTAAATGCGTGGCCATAAACCAAGGAACAAAACAAAGAATCTGATTATTATTACCTCAAACACCTTTTGTATTACCAAATAATACAGGGATTACTTTCTCTGCTTTTCAGAAATTTATTGATCATAATATTGCTCAAGTTAGTATTTCTGAAATTAATGATTTGATTGCTCAAAATAATTATTTGAGTTTATATGTAAAAGTATTAGGTGAACATATTGGGTCTCTTGACAAAAAGTTTGACAATTTAATTACTTTAATAAAAGAAATGAGTTCTTCTTCTTCATCTTCTAATGTTGCTTCTACAAGCAAAGAAGGACAAACGATTTTTATTCATATTCAAAGACCTCCTGAGATTCAGGATTTTAAATTCAAATCTTTAAATGATCTAGAAGAACTTCTTGATAAAAAGTTTTCAGGACTAAGTAATAAACCAATTGATTTATCAAATGATTTTGCTGACAAATTGGAAGCAAATTTTGCTTCAAAAGATTTTGATTTAAAAGAGCAAACTTGGTCTGAAGTCAACCGCCTTAAAGGCATAGCAAAACCGACTAAGTTTAAATACGCTGATAAGCCTCGAATGGAGACGTATTATTATCCGCGTCCTACTCCACAAGACGTTTTGATTGAAGAACGTGATTGGAATCAGACGAATACCTCTTATAGCGGTACCGAAATCTATGAATGGAACCTTGATGGTTTGACAGATCGTCAATTAACTATTCTTGTACATCGAATGTTGATGTACTGTACTATTTAATTTGTGTAAGTGTTAAAAACACTGACCGAAATATCTGCAAAATAATTATCGCGGGTTTTACAGGTCAACTACGTGGCTGGTGGGATAATTATTTGACCACCGAACAGAAAGCTTCTGTCATTAATGCTATAGCAACCGACGAAGGTATTGATAACCTAGGCATGGCTCTAGTTAAAAATAGAGAAGATGCGGTGTATACCCTAGTTCTTACAATTTTAGAACATTTTAATGGCAGATTTACCAGTCAACACGAGACGGTTCGTACCCTCTTAAATGGTCTTAGATGTAGGACTTTAATCGAATTTAGATGGTATAAAGATACCTTTATGAGTCGGGTCATGGAATTGCCCGAAAATAAGTATGATCATTGGAAAGCTAAGTTTATAGACGGTTTACCTCCTCTATTCGCTGAAAGAGTTAGAAAAGTTCTTAGAGGATCTTTTGGTGAAATCCAATACAATGGTTATACTTATGGTCAGTTGATAGGTGTGTGTAAACAGGAAGGATTAAACCTGTGTAATGAGTTAAAGTTATCCAGACAGCTTAAGATTGATAAGCTTAGAGAAAAAACTCAGTTAGGAGACTTTTGTACTCAATTCGGGATATCCGGACCCTCTTCTCCCCAGAAGAAACAGACCTCTGATAAACCTTATAGGAAAAGGAGACCTAATTATAGGACTCAGGAATATCGCGACTATAAAAGGAAATATCGCGAAGCAAAGAAGACGTATAGAAAGTCTACTAGATTTACTAAGAATAGATCCAAGCGAGATATCGCTAATCTTAAGTGTTATAAGTGTGGTAAGTTTGGTCATATTGCTCCAAATTGTAAGCTTGAAAAAATCAAATTTCTAGCATCACGAAGAGCAGCTAAAAACGTTTCTGGTAACCCTTTAAGAGTTAATGGTTTAAAAGCAATTTGAACCATGCCTATATGCAGGTAATTATAGAGATTTTTATATAAATCAATATCTCGTTTGTTTAACAATCGAATAGTCTGTTCAGAAGAGTTTAACGCAAGAGACTGTTCAGTCGTCTTAATCATCTGTTTAGAAGAGATTTTATCAAACCAACCATAGTCATAAATGGTTTTTATAGAAACTTTAGGAATAGTCCATTTGTTTAATAAGTCAAGATTTTGAGGTGTATCTACCTCTTCAAGTCTAGTACTTTTAGTACTTACTTCTCTTAGATCCATGATCTAGAAATTATATCTATGTTGAACTATTTAGTTCTATTACCCATATACCATGAGTTTCCAGGCTCTGATACCATGTTTACCCAAGATCTAGGGGTTGGCGGAAATCCGCACGGCCATCCAGATTTAAAACAAAATATCCTTATTCTGGAATAAGAATAAGAATCAAAATACACAAAGATTTATTTATAATTGGGTAGCTGTATGGTAAATTCTTTTACCCGAGCAAGGGGCCTGTCGAGACAGTAATACATACTCAAATTGAGCCCATGTGTCTAGCGGTATCTAACTGCTTTAAGACCATTGCGCCCTTGGTCCTTTAACGGGCTTTGGCGGTCACACGCAGCTTGCTAGACGTAGCCACTAAGGCAAAGCCAATAAGAGCAGTACCAAGTCTGACTGTGCCACCATCTCATAACCAAGCTAGGCAATTATAACATAAATCCCTTTATATTTTGATAAAGTCTGGAACTTTCATGGTTGATGCGTAACAGAAACTATTTAGCCAACATAGATATAATTCTTTAGCCGGACATTGTCACGGCTGGGGAAACAACGAAGTAATAAAAATATTAATTACAGAAATAATTAAATACCTTGTAATATCGGGATGCAAGGCCTTATCTGAAAACTTTCTTCACTTCAAACTTGAGAAAGGGAAATTTACAAGAGAGAGAATGAGAATGGCTGATTATGCAGAGCACAAATTTCATAGAATTCAAATGAAATATTATGGAGATCCTCTTGACTATAAGTCTCAAAAAACCAAGTTCTAAATTGGTTCCATTTATTACTAAAAAATTCGCTCTGAATATGTTTTCTTGCCAGGGATCCTGGACTAAAATCTATTTTGTGAGGAATCATCAAGTTTCATTTAAATCAAAGCTCATTTCAGAAGCTGAAGGAATATCTTTATCAGAAAGATTGTCTTTATCTTGAACAATATTAGTCTGAGGATTAATCTTAACCCTTTCCACAGAAGTAGTATCTATAGTATGTAAAGAGGCTGCACGATTCCTAGCTGGACCATAAGATGGTTCGATAGGAGAAATATGATTAACAGCAGGTAATAATCGGTTATGAGAAAAAGACTGTCTATTGTAAACAGTAGACTTATCATCAAATTGAATGCAAATCCTACCTTCTGGANAAACCAAGGAACAAAACAAAGAATCTGATTATGCAGAGCACAAATTTCATAGAATTCAAATGAAATATTATGGAGATCCTCTTGACTATAAGTCTCAAAAAACCAAGTTCTAAATTGGTTCCATTTATTACTAAAAAATTCGCTCTGAATATGTTTTCTTGCCAGGGATCCTGGACTAAAATCTATTTTGTGAGGAATCATCAAGTTTCATTTAAATCAAAGCTCATTTCAGAAGCTGAAGGAATATCTTTATCAGAAAGATTGTCTTTATCTTGAACAATATTAGTCTGAGGATTAATCTTAACCCTTTCCACAGAAGTAGTATCTATAGTATGTAAAGAGGCTGCACGATTCCTAGCTGGACCATAAGATGGTTCGATAGGAGAAATATGATTAACATCAGGTAATAATCGGTTATGAGAAAAAGACTGGTATCAGAGCGTTATTTATATTATTATTATTATTATTAATAATAATAATAATAATAATAATAATAATAATAATAATAATATATCTATACAAGATATAAATATACCTCGAATATAATATAATAAATTAATATATTTAAATACTCATATATTAGTATACAATGAATATACTCTCTATATATATAACAGATTCCATACTAACATTATATAGTATATCGTATAGATTATACAAATATAATATAATAATATAAATATGCTATATGTTATGAAACAATAAAAGAACAAGAACAATATTACAGAGAATGAAAGAGGAAATTCTTATTGAATTTTGGGATGATTTACAATAGGGTAAGACCCCTCTATTTATATGGGAAAAATGACTTAGCCATGAAGTAAAACTCTCTAAAAGATGGACATTCACTCTAAATAGAATTCTATTTATAACACTTCCCCTTGAATGTCTATTCAACAAATAATGTGCCTCGTTAAAACCTTAACTAAAATAAAATCCAATGGGAAAAAAATTCTAGAAAAGGGAAAAGAGTACACATGTTTAGAAATGTGCCTTTTGGTTGCCTCGTTAAAAACCTTGCAAGGAAAACCCAGTGGGACAAAACCTTTGTAAGGAAAAAAGAGTGCAACGCGCATTAACTCCCCCTGATGAGAGCATCAATTCACATCCTTGAGCCTTCGCATCCCGATCTTGTACTCTAGCTTCTTGAAGGTTGACGTCGGTAGAGATTTTGTGAACAAATCAGCCATATTATCACTTGAACGAAGCTGTTGCACATTGATATCACCATTCTTTTGAAGATCATGTGTGAAAAATAACTTTGGTGAAATATGTATTAGGCTATGCATGCTGTATTGTCTTCATACAAAATCGTGGGTAGTTTGTCACACTTCAAACCACATTTGTCTCGAATAAGATGTATTATGGACCTCAACCACACACATTCTCGACTTGCTTCATGAATAGCAATTATCTCAGCATGATTAGATGAAGTAACCACAATTGATTTCTTAGTCGACCGCCAAGATATGGCAGTGCCTCCACAGGTAAACACATAACCTATTTGAGATCGGGCCTTAAGTGGTTCAGATAAATACCAAGCATCAGCATAACCAACAAGATCGGGACTGCAATTATTGCCATAAAATAAGCCCATATTCGTAGTTCCTTTTAGATACCGTAATATGTGTTTGATTCCATTCCAATATCTCCTTGCAGGAGCAGAGTTATATCTTGCTAAGACATTAACTGAAAAAATTATGTCAGGCCTTGTAGTGTTGGCAAGATACATTAGTGCACCATATGCACTAAGATATGGTACTTCAGGACCAAGTAGCTCTTCATTCTTTTCTTGAGGTCGGAATGGATCTTTATTCACATCAAGTGATCGAACAACCATCGGAGTACTTAATGGATGTGCTCCATCCATGTAAAATCATTTCAATACCTTTTCTATGTAGGTAGATTAATGAACAAAAATCCCGTTTGCCAAATTTTCAATTTGCAAACCAAGACATAATGTTGTCTTTCCGATCTTTCATCTTGAATTCTTTCTTTAAATAATCAATTGCCTTTTGGAGTTCTATAGGAGTTCCAATAAGGTTTATGTCATCAACATATACGGCAAGTACAACAAATTCCGATGTTGTTTTCTTTATAAAAACACATGGACAAATGACATCATTTATATAACCTTCCTTTAATAAGTACTCACTAAGACGATTATACCACATACGTCCTGATTGCTTTAGACCATACAAAGATCTTTGCAATTTGATTGAAAACATTTCCCAGGACTTTGAATTATGTGCATTTTAAATCCCTCGAAAATTTTCATGTATATCTCATTATCAAGTAAGCCATAAAGGTAGGCAGTAACCACATCCATTAAATTCATGTCAAGCTTTTCAAGGACAGCAAAACTAATAACATAACAGAATGTTATAACATCCATAACGGGTGAATATGTCTCTTCATAATCGATACCAGGCCTTTGTGAAAATCCTTGTGCAACAAGGCGTGCCTTATATATTTGTACCTCATTTTTCTCATTTCTCTTGCATACAAATACCCATTTATAGCCAAAAGTCATAACACCATTAGGTGTTTGGACTACAGGCTCAAAAACTTCACGTTTCGCAAGTGAATTCAACTTTGATTGGATTGCTTCTTGCCATTTTGGCCAATCATGTCTTTGTCTACATTCTCCAACAGATTGAGGTTCAAGATCCTCATTATATTGCATAATGTTTGATGCAACATTATATGCAAAGACATAATCCACCACTATATCCACTCGATTCAAATTTGTGTTAATATCAATTGGATTTATTGATAGTTCCTTATTATCTTGAGTCTCGGGCTCAGTGGTTTCTTCATGAATCTCAGAATTTATTAAATCATGGATTTATTTGTGAGACTTTTTCGTAGTGTCATTTTGATCATTTATTTTCCTTTTTCTAGGATTTCGATCCTTAGAACCCAATAGCCTGCTATGTTTTAGGCGTGCTTTTGAGTCATTAGCGATGGCACTAGAAGATTGTCCAATAGGGAAATCAATACATATTGGAACATTCTCTGCAGAGATATGTGATTTTATCCTTTTCAAATTCATAAATGCGTCTGGCATTTGATTTGCTATTCTTTGCAAATGGATAATATTTTGCACCTCTTTTTCACAAATAGAGGTACGTGGATCAAGATGAGATAATGATGGATTTTTCCACAAAATTTCCCGTTTGGTTTCACCAATTTCTCCCCTAATTTTGGAAAAAGTGTCTCATCGAATCGACAGTCTGCAAATCGAGCAGTGAATAAATCCCCCGTTAATGTTTCAAGACAGCGAATAATGGAGGGCGATTCAAACCCAATATATATTCCTAACCTTCTTTGGGGACCCATTTTGGTGCGATATGGCAGTGCTACAGGAACATATACTGCGCATCCAAAAATTCTTAAATGGGATATATTAGGTTCATGACCCAAAACTAATTGCAACGGGGAATATTTATGATAATTTGTCGGTCTGAGACGAACAAGCATTGCTGCATGCAAAATGGAGTGACCCCAAATAGAAGTGGGCAACCTCGTTTTCATGAGTAACGGTCTTGCTATCAATTGCAGACGTTTAATGAAATAATTTGCAAGGCCATTTTGAGTGTGAACATGAGCTACAAGATGTTCCACTTTTATCTCAATTGATAAACAATAATCATTAAACGCTTGGGATGAAAACTCAGCAGCATTATCAAGTTTAATAGATTTAATTGGATTATCGGAAAATTGTGTCCATAATCGGATTATTTGTGCCATTAATTTTGCATACGCGAGGTTGCGAGATGACAATAGGCATACGTGAGACCATCTAGAAGATGCATCCATTAGGACCATAAAATATCTAAATGACCCACTATGTGGGTGACTAGATCCACAAATGTCCCCTTGTATACGTTCTAAAAATGCAGGGGACTCAATCCCAACCGTTGTTGGTTATGGTATAATAATTAACTTGCCTTGATAACAAGAAGTGCAAGAAAATTCATTATTTAAAAGAATCTTTAAATTCTTTAATGGATGCCCATTTGAGTTTTCTATAATTCGTCTCATCATAATTGATCCAGGATGTCCCAATCGATCATGCCAAAGTACAAATGTATTGGAATCAGTAACCTTTTGGTTTACGTTGTGCCTCAATTGCACTAGTTCTTGTCCAATACAGGCCACAAGATAAAGATGGGAACTTCTCAATAACCCTCTTTTGGCCAGAGACATTCGTGGTAATGATGAGATATTCAAGATTATTCTCATCTATTGTCTCAATATGATATCCATTTCGGATGATATATTTAAAACTCAACAAGTTTCTCTTGGACTTGGAGGAGATCATTGCATTTTCTATGATAAGTATTGTTCCTTTAGGAAGAGTTATAGTAGCTCTTCCAGAGCCTTCAATTAATTTACTACTACCAGAAATTGTAGTAACATCTGCCTTACACATACTAAAATGAGAGAAATGTTTCTTCTCTTTGAATATTGTATGTATCATACATGAATCAACTAAACAAATATTTTTACAATTGTGTCACGACCCGAAATCCCACCTTCAGGCCGTGATGGCGTCTAACGATGATCCCGCTAGACAAGCCAACGTTAATGGTTATTCTGATTTATTCCTTTGTTATTTAGCATAAAAATGAAATACAAGAACAAATAGAAATAAGAATGCGGAAGATAAGAAATTCAACAACTTAATAATAAATCTTACGTAATTTCCTTAAACATACCCCCAGAACTGGTGTCACAATTTCACGGACAGTCTAAGATTTACTAAAAACATGAGTCTGAAATAAACAAGTGTAGTTGTCTAGAAATACAAAATAAGACAGAAGGAAAGAAATAGATGGTGACGCCAAGGCCTGCGAACGCCTGCAGGACTACCTCGGTGTCGCCGTGGACTGAAGGACACTCCCTCGCTCAATGTCCACTAGGTCCGGCTCCGTAATCTGCACAACATAAAGAAGTGCAGGTGTAGCATCAGTACAACCGACCCCATGTACTGAGTAAGTGCCGAGCCTAACCTTGGTGAAGTAGTGACGAGGCTAGGACACGACCACACATAACACCTATGCAATTCAATAGTATACATGAAATAATGACATGAAATAATCAAGTAAATACAAAAACGGGGGAGAACATATTGGGGACAAAGGGCAATAACTAGCTGAAACAACAGAACAAGATAACAATTGGATTGCATAAATATCAGCAGGAATTAACAACTCTGAACAAGTAAATAAAACGGAAACGACACGGCATGTTCCCTAGTGCATAACCTCACAATCACTCGGCACGGAATGTCCCCTCGTGCATAATCTCACAATCACTCTGCACGGAATGTCCCCTCGTGCATAAATAAATCATCACTCGGCACAGAATATCCCCTTGTACATAAATAAATAATCACTCGGCACGGAATGTCCCCTCGTTCATAACCTCACAATCACTCAACATGGAATGTCCCCTCGTGCGTAACATGAATAAAATCAACAATTTGACAGGAAATTCAAAAAATAGAAACCTCAAATGCACAGAAATATTCAACAAGGATTCTATCGTCCTGGCAAGGGACTCAGCTATAACCAATCTCACTCAGAGGTATAATTTTACAAATAATCCTCAAATGAACGAGTAATCAATGACAATCTACATCATGATATATCCTCAATGTATCACTTCTGGAATAACAATTAGTTCGTAACACATAGAATATCAAAGAAAACTATGAAAATCATCAAGTTCGACTCACGGGCATACTTGACCACAATATATAGGTACCCGTCACCTCACCTATACGTTAGACATGGAATGAAACATAGAAAATAAGACTCTGTACCTATTCCCTCAAGCTAATGTTAGGCCAAATACTTACCTCGATTCCAAAAATCCAAATCAAGCCTCTAGCACTGCTTTCCCTCTCGAATCCAACTCCGAAACGATAGTATCTAGACATAATCGACTCAACAATATCAATAATGACTCAATAATTCAATCCCAAAGCCTAAATATGTATTTTCCATCATTCTTTCAAAAATACCAAAATTCGACCCTGGGCCCGCTTGGTCCAAACCCGAGGTTCGGACCAAAACCCGATCACCCATTCCCCCACGAAACCGAATTTGTTTGGAAATCCGAGCCCAAAATGAGGTTGAAATCCCAAAATTTCCAAAAGCCCTAACTCTACCCAAAACCCCCAATTCTATCCTTGATTTCATATTTTTAGGCCTAGATTCTAATGATTGATGAAGGAAAATGGAAGAAACTAGAGTTAAAATCACTTACCTAAGTGGTTACGGAGCAAGAGTGGCTTGGAACTCGGCTATGGGGCTTGGAGAAGAAGGAGAGGGTGAAAATATGAAGAATCTCGAAATCACATTCTGTTTTAAGACTTTAAATTCAATAGGCGATTTTTACTCTACGCGATCGCGGAAAGGGAGCTGTGATCGCGGAGAGTACTGGGTTTTACGCTTATGCGATCGCGAACAAGGGACTGCGATCGTGGGAATATTGGACACTGACCATCGTGATCGCGTCCAAGCGATCGCGTTCGCGTAGAGCAACACGCTGCCCCGCCCCCAGATCCCTTTAACTCTATGTGATCGCGTGAGGCCCCTCGCGATCGCGTAGAGCACCACCCCCAGGCTCTGCGATCGTGTCCAAGGCCCTGCCTTCGCGTAGGGTTATTTCCCACCCCCAACCATAGACACATCGCGATCACGTGAGTCACACCGCGATCGCGGAGAGCAACAACACAGAACACAAGCAACAGATCAAAACCAGATTTTTCCAACTCTTTTGCACCCCGACACCTACCCGGAACTCGCCCGAGCCCTCGGGGCTCAAAACCAGATATACACACGATTTCAAAATTATCCTAAGAACTTATTCGAGTAATTAAACCACTAAAATAACATCAAAACAATGAATTAAACTCAAAAATTCATAGAATTTTCTCAAACTTCATAAACTTCTAAATTCTCCAATTTTGATCCGAAACACGTCAAACCAAGTCAGTTTCTGTCCAAATTTTACAGATAACTCACATAACACATTTTGAACCTGTTCCAGGCTCGGGAACCAATATACGGGCTCGGTAACATAGATTTCACATCAAAGTTCATTTTCAAAAGTCTTTCTTATTTTTAGAAAATAATTTTCTTTAAAAATTTATTTTTCGGGCTTGGGACCTCGGAATTTGATTCCTGGCATACGCCCAGGTCCTATATTTTCCTACGGATACTCCGGGACCGTCAAGTCACGAGTCCAGGTCCGTTTATAAAAAATGTTGACCAAAGTCAACTTTATTTCATTAATTATCATAAATTCATCTGTTCAACACATTTTTACAGATAGACTTCCTGGCTACGTATATCGAAGTGAGATTAACGGAGGATTTCGGGGCCTCGGAACACAGTTTTTGATAAATATATACAAGATGACCTTTTGGGTCATCACAAATTGAAACTTTGATCCAAGTTTGCTTTGTGGAATATCCATATTTACTTCCCATGGGTTGACATACATAAACAAATATATGAATAAATATTATTATTTTCAAAGATAAAGGAAAAGAAACAAAGTGAAGTCAATAACTCAATAATGGCTTATTCAATAAGTGTGATGATAACTTTCCGTAAGACACAATCTTTGATTGAACAACTTAATTAGAAAACAAATATTGCATATTAATAAAATTTTTGAATAGTGTCAGTTGATTTAAAATCAATCTTAACTTATTGAAATGCTTTTGCAAATAGTTTCACGCCAGTCAGTAAGACACCTTTTCATTTGCAAATTTTTGCAAGTTTTCGTTTGCAACTGATACTCAAACTTTATAATTTTTTCTTTTTTTGTTTTCAAGTTTTTTCACGTTTGCAAAGTTTTCATTTGTAATAAAAAAAATTTCTTTTTCGTTTGCAAGGTTTCTTTCGTTTGCAAAGTTTTCGTTTGTAATTTTTTTTTCGTTTGCAAAGTTTTCAACTCTTAACATAAACAACTGATATTGATTATGAATTTTGGCCATTCTCAAACTTTATACAATGGTATATTATACTAATTCGACATACTAATTAAAAATACTACTCATGTAAACTACGATAATTACATGATATTTATTCACTAACTAATACGAATAAGCAAAATAAAATAAAATCAAACTACTCAATCTTCTTTAACCACATATCCATCACCGATCAAGTGGTCTATTTTTTCATCAAGGTGCTCAAAGAAGTCTGTCACATCTAAGTGGGTGATATCAAAATCATTGTCAGAGATAAAATTGGCTTCAGGGCCTTTATTCTTTAGAGGTGCTTGATAAAGCTCAACCAAATGTCTTGGTACACGATAAATATTTGCCCAATGCCCTTTTCCACCGCAATGATAACATTCAGTTTCCGAACCATTTGCCTTTGGCTTCTCATTTTTCCCTTTCCACTTTTGGTGGTTATTTTCCTTTGGGGGGTGATTAACACCAGGAAAATTTCTTCCTTGACCACGGTCACGACCACGACCACGACCACGACCACGACCACGACTATTAATAGGGTCACGGCCTTTCCCATGCTTACTGTAATGGGAATACACCCCATCCATTTCAGGCAATGATGTAGACCCAGTGAGTCGATTTTTGTGATTTCTCATGAGAAAATCGTTATTTCGTTCAGCCACAAGGAGAAGAGAAATCAACTCAGAGTATTTCTTGAAACCATTCTCTCGGTACTGCTGTTGCAAGACCATATTGGAGGCATGAAATATTGTGAACATTTTTTCAAACATATCATTGTCAGTGATAGTATCTCCACAGAGTTTCAATTTAGAGGTAATTCTGAACATCGCAGAATTATATTCAGAAACAGACTTAAAAGTCTTGAAGCTTCAGATGAGCCCAATCATATCGTGCTTGTGGATGAGTGACCAACTTTAAGTTGTCATATCTTTCCTTTAAGCCATTACACAAAACAAGTGGATCTTTGACTGTGAGATATTCAATTTTCAACCCTTCATCAAGGTGATGGCGCAAGAATATCAAGGCCTTAGCACAGTCTTGGGTAGATACTTTATTTTTGTCTTTAATGGCGTCTCCAAGATCCATTGCATTTAAATGGATTTCAGCATCAACACCCATGTCATATAGTTCTTGCCCGAAATTTCAAGGGCAATGAACTTTCTTTTCATAATGTCAGTCATAATTAAAAAGAGGAGAAAAGTTATACCTTAATCTTCTCAAAGAGCTTCTTGAGACGGTAGAGTCTCGTGCTGATAACGTGTTATGAAACAATAAAAGAACAAGAACAATATTACAGAGAAAGAGAGACGGAATTCTTATTGAATTTTGGGATGATTTACAATGAGGTAAGACGCCTCTATTTATAGGGGAAAAATGACTTAGCCACAAAGTAAAACTCTCTAAAAGATAGATATTCGCTCTAAATAGAATTCTATTTATAACACTATAATAGATTTCATACATTAATTGTATTTGACTCTCATAGTATATATATATATATATATATATATATATATATATATATATATTACATCCCTAACTCATTTGAATGGCTGCGTTTGAATTGGGGTCGATTTGGTTAGGCTTAATTTTAGGGATGTAGAGATATTTTAGGAAATTTCAATTATATTTGAATTGTACTCAATTTGCATAAGCTTAAATTTAGGGAATGTTAAGAATTCTATTAAATTTTGCTAACATTTTGGAATCTTCATTTAATATGGGTTGAATAATGTTCGGGAGATCCTTTTAACTTGAATATATATTAATTATATAAACTAAAGATAATGATGTTGTATAGTATGTAAATCAATAGCTAGTTGCAAATGATGAAATATATTATCTATAAAGTTGTAGTTATGTAAACCACCAATTATATCGGTTTAGATTGGTTCGATTTTATCGAATTTTTCAGATTTTTTTGTTATATGAATATTATTTCAATCTTACTTTATTAAATTTTGATAAGTAAATATATGTTTAGCAAAAATCAAATAACTTAACAAACATATGATCGATTAAAATATTCTTATGGAAGAATAATTTTCTTAGTAACACATGATAGTTAATTTTTCTAATCGCATGACAATAATTTTTAATTAACGTATATTTTTAAGATTAACTGAATTTAATAATCATAAATATCAATATGGTACCTAAATAATGATATGTTCTACTTAATTTAAAATATCGAAATACCACTTCAAATTTGAAAAAAATTAAGAATTTAATAGATCTTGCCTTATGATATGAAAGAAGAAAGAGATTGACACATTTCAGTAACACTAGATAAGAAAGTGATCATACAACTCATTATTTAATAGAATAAAAAATTAGAGCACTTCATATCTTACTAAATATTACCTCCCATAAAAGAATCGCAAATATTTCTAGATATTTTTTAAATAACATTCTATAAAAAGTATATATAAAAATTATATATTTAAATGTCGGTTTGGTTCGTTTTTTTTTTACTCAATATCAAACTAAATCAAACTTAATCTTATCGAGTCTTTTAATCGATTTGATTTAATTCTTTCATGAATGTGGTAAACCAATCAATCTTTTCGTTTGATTTGGTGGGGTTCTCCGATTCGATTTGCACCCCTAAAAAAATTATAAGCAATCAAGAAAAGAAAAACTAAGGCTAAATTTTGACATGCAACTAAAAACGCCACTTTTCTTTCTATCCTTGTTATATGATCCTATTATGTGTTTAATTTTATGTAATATATGAAAAACTTTCTGATAATAAAAGCAATATACAATAATATATCCAAAATTTGTCCAATATGCGGGACGAACACTTTCAGCCAAATGACGAGCTAGATCTCTTCTTCTGAGTTTTATACTCTATAGGATAAAATATGCTATGACATTTGATCACCCAAAAAAGAGACACATGAAACCCAATACAGGGGATGGCCAAAACCTAAGGTAACTGTTCCGTTTGTTACCGGAAAGAATAATGCTCATAAAATATGATAAATACTCTTCGTCCGATAATATTTAATAAAGAATATTCTGTGGCATTTAAAACAATTGACCGTTACAGAAAATTTTACATTTATGTTCACCGTTACATCTTCATTAATGACCCTCATAATTGATATTAAAAAGGGGCACGATCCTAAGACCTCCTTCCCTAGACGTAGCTAAATAGTGAGCTCAGTTATCATTGTAGACGATAGGAATTTTCCGACAAACTTATGCTACCTTCTATTCAAAGCTTAATACAATCTTATCTTCTTGCCTTTTGATTTCATTGTTGTTGTGCCCGGAAACCCTGTTCCCGGAGCTGATGAATCTGTTATTCCGTTTCCATCTCAAGGTTAAGTATTGCATAATTCTTCAATTATTTTATAATTTCAGGATCAAATTAATTCACTTGTCTAGAAATCAAGTATAAATTAAACTGTACCGTTTTACGGGTAAATAGTTTGGCACCCACCGTGGAGTCTAGAAAGTCGTGCAATTAATTTGATCATTGCCTTTTTTTTTGCTAACGTGTATTGGTTATTTTGTCTTAGAAAAAATTCATAAAAAATGGCAGATAACTCTATTAACAATATGCATAATCCCGAGATTCGAGGGGATCAACCTCATTTCGAGGACTCAATAAGTGACACCCATAATGAGGGAATGGTGCCACACCGGTGCATGACAAGCAATATCCTCGACATGTTCGGGAGACAACTCCCGATGATGCTGAGGAGGAACATGTCGTTGACGTAGTAAGGGTCTTGCAATAAGAACAAGCGATCATTCTAGGCCACCTCATGCGACAGGATAAGGTTATGACGAAGTTGAAGCAGGTGTTGTCAGGGGCTTCGAATAATGCGAATAGATGAGATCTGATTCCTCCCGGTGCTCCCGTAAATCAAATAACGCAAAGGGTCGACAACAACACTCCTATGGGCAAAGTTGGCTCCGATGGGGCTGGGGGAGCGGATCTGCCCTTAATAACGAGAACGATCCTTTCAAGAATGAACTTTTACAGTTTATGAGGGAAGTGAACGCCCGCATTGACCAAATCTCGGATGCGCCACCAGTGCTGAAAGGCTCGGACTCAAAGAAGTATACACAATTTCCATACAAGCCAAGTGCGGCACCAAAATTAATCCCGAAGCGGTTCAAAATTCCCGACGTGCCAAAGTATGACATAACTTCAGAACCTTAGGAGCACATTACCTACACAACAACGGTGAAGGGAAATGATTTAGCTCCTCATGAAACTGAATTTGTTTTGCTGAAGAAATTTAGAGAAACTCTCACGAAGGGAGCCTTGACGTGGTATTTACTGTTACCCGAGCATTCCATAGACTCCGTTGAGATACTCGCGGACTCTTTCATCAAGGCTCATGCTGGTGCCAGAAAAGTACAAGACTGAAAGGCTGACATATTCAGGATTGCACAAGGAGAGTCCGAGTTACTACGAGAATTCATCACCCGATTCCAGAAGGAGAGAATATTGCTCCCAGCTGTCCCAGATGAATAGGTGGCTGAAGCATTCACAAAGGGATTGAATTCGGGAAGCTCAGACGCTTCCCAAAAATTGAAGGAAAGGCTGCTTGAGTTTCAAGAAACGACTTGGGCGGATGTCCATAACAGTCACGAGTCAAAGATAAGGATCGAAGATGATCAGGTTGGTTTTCCATCGTCTACCAAAGGATGGGAGAAGAACAGTTTAAGACATGGACATACGGACTTTGAGGGGCCAATTTTTTCCCTATGAACGGACCGAAGGCCGCGACAAAGGCTTCGGGATAGCGGACAGGTTCGCAGTTGACAGAAGGACTGATCGCGGTCGGAATGATAGATCACCGTAGGATAAAGAAGTGTTAGGGTCACGGGATCCTTCTAACCCCAAGTTATTGGAATACAACTTCAACATCAGTATAGTGGAGTTGGTGTCAACCATGGAAAACAACAAAGAAGCACGGTTCCCGAAGCCAATGAGATCTGATCCCAGCTAGAGGGATCCCAACTTATATTGTGAATACCATGGGATGAATGGACACTAGATAGGGAACTGTCGACACCTCAGGGAAAAAGTGTCAACATTATTCAACAATGGTCAGCTAAGAGAATTTTTGAGTGACCAAGCTAAGAACAATTATCATTGTAACCGGGACAATGCAGACCCCTCGAAAGAAGGAGAAGATCCCCCGCGCCAAATAATCAACATGATCTTGGGAGGGAACGAGATCAATGAGGTCACCTTTTCAGCAGCAAAAAAGACAAAAGTATCAATAACCCATAGCAAAAGGCACCGAGAAGACAATATCACTTTTACAGAGGAAAGACGCAGACAGATAGCTGCTACCACACTATGACGCACTGGTAATTTCTTTAAGTGTGATGGATTTTAAGATTAAACATGTTCTAGTGGATCCATGAAGTTCAAATAATATTATACGATGGAGAGTATTGGAGCAAGCTAAACTCACCAGAAGCATTATTCCGGCCACTTCAAACTCGCTAGTGTGACAATCCGAGGAGAATTTTCATTACTCACAAACGTCGAAGGAGTAATGAAAACAACTCTCTTCAAAGTGGTAGATGGTGATATGGGATATAACATCATTCTGGGAAGGTCATGGTTGTACGAGATGAAAGTTGTACTATCAACATATCATCAATTGCTGAAGTTTCAACACCCGAAGGAACTAAACAGATAAGGGATGACCAACCGGAGGCAAGGGAGATGAATGCAATTTCGATCTCCAGTAGCAAAGGAAAGGGACGCATGACAAAGCAATTATAGGAACCGGCACCTACTCCCGAACTAGATGAAGTTAGCCCGGGAGCAGAGGCGTCGGAATATTATCAGGTGCAGAGATATTTCTAAGTTCTAGAAGAGATGGATGCAATGAAATCCACAGCGGAAGAGCTTGACAAGTTGCATTGCTCGAAGAATTCCTAGAAAGAAAGTTCCACTTGGGGACATGACTGCACCCGGAGCTCAGGTCTGACTTTATTAAATTCCTTAAATCTAATGCCCATTGTTTTGCATGGTCGCATGAGGATATGACAGGTATCCTAATAGAGGTAGCCGTACATAAGATAAGTTTGGATCCTACCATGACTCTAAGACAAAAGAAACCCCCTATTTCCGAAGCCAGGAATAAATTCGTCAAAGAATAGGTAACCCTGTTACTCAATATCGGTTCGATCCGAGAGGTAAAATATCCAGATTAGTTAGCCAATGTAGTAGTATTTCCTAAGAAGAACAATAAATTTCGCATGTGTGTAGATTATAAATATCTTAATAAGGCGTGCTCGAAGGAATCGTTCTCACTGCCAAACATTGATCAAATGATTGATGTCACGACCAGGTATGAGTTAATGAGTTTCCTTGATGCTTATTCTGGGTACAACCAAATTAAGATGAACCCGGAGGATCAAGAAAATGCTTTACTTATAACGAATTTTGGTACATATTGCTAAAATGTGATGCTCTTCAGATTGAAAAACACCCGAGCCACTTATCAATGACTTGTGAATAGGATGTTTGAAAATCAAATAGGAAAAACTATGGAAGTTTATATAGACGATATGCTCGTTAAGTCTTTTATTTCAAGTGACCACCTTAAACTTCTGCAAGAAACTTTTGACATCCTAAGGAAGCATAATATGAAACTTAACCCCGAGAAACGCGCGTTCGGTGTCAGCTCTGGTAAGTTTCTAGGATATCTGGTATCGCAAAAGGGAATTGATGTAAACCCCGATAAGATTAAGGCCATAGAAGACATCCCAGACCAACTGTCAAACGTGAATGAAGTCCAAAGGCTCACGGGGAGATTGGAAACTTTGAGCAAGTTCATTTCCCGATCATCAGAAAAACGTCATCATTTCTTCACACTGCTCAAAAAGAAAAATAATTTTGAATGGACCCCCGAGTTCTAGCAGGCTTTGAGGGATTTGAATAAGTACTTGCCAAGCCCTCTTTTGCTTTCAAAACCAAAAGAAGGTGAAACGATGTTAGTCTACCTCGCGGTCTCGGAAGTTGCGATAAGTGCGATTTTAGTCCGTGGGGACGAAGGTACGCAATCTCCCACTTATTATGTTAGTAAAATTTTGACGAGAGTAGAAACTCGCTACCCACATTTGGAGAAACTGACCTTAACTCTCGTAGTCGCCGCTCGGAAGCTGAGGCCCTACTTCTAATGCCACCCGATAGCCATGGTGACCACTTTTCCTTTGCGGAACATCCTCCATAAACCCAATCTCTCGAGTAGATTGGCCAAATGGGTTGTCAAAATAAGTGAGTTCGACATAGAATATAAACCAAGGACTGCAATTAAGTCGCAAGTCTTGGTTGAGTTCATGGCCGATTTCAATCTAGGATCACTACCTTTGGCAACCAAGGAGGCAGTAATGGTGTCGAAATAAACATCAGGAGTTTGGTCCTTATTTACGGTCGGAGCTTCTAATGTAAAAGGGTCCGGGCATGGTATAGTCTTAATCACGCATTTGGGGGAAACCCTAAGGCAAGCCATTAGAACGGTCCCTTTAACTAACAATGAAGAAGAGTATGAAGCTTTGATTGCAAGGCTCGAATTGACCCGGGGACTTGACTCCGAGGTCATCAAAATCAAATGCGACTCACAGCTGGTGGTAAATCAGGTCTACGGGAACAATACGTTGTAAAGGTACAGGCTCTGGTGGCGCAATATAGGGAGCGGTCGATTACTCATATCCCGGGGAAGATAAAGTAGAAGCAGACGCATTGGCTAACCTTGGATCATTAACGGGAATAAAGGGACCGGAGTCCGGGATGGTAGTACAAATAATGAACTCAATCCTGGATACAAATCATTACTATGAGGTAAATACGACTAATTTGGTCTGGGACTAGAGAAATGAAATCATCGATTATCTTGAGCACGGAAAGCTATCCGAAGACCCCAAAGCATCCCGTGCGTCGCGAGCCAAAGAAGCACGATATAGCTTCAAGAAATACCAATTGTATAGAAAATCTTTCCAAGGCCTGCTGACCCGATGCTTACGGGAATCCGAAGCTAACTATGTCATGAGACAGGTTCACATAGGGATATGCAGCAACCATTCGGGCATAGATTCCTTAGTACTGAAGTTGGTAAGGGCAGGATATTATTGGCCCCGCATGGAACTAGATGCCAAAGACTTCGTATGAAAATGTGATAAGTGCCAACGCTAAGCACCACTGGTGCATCAATCGGCAGAAACCTTACATTCGGTTCTGTCCCCGTGGCCGTTCATGAAATAGGAGATGGACATCGTCGGACCACTACCACCAGCTCCCGAAAAGGTAAGATTTCTTTTAATTTTGACTAACTATTTTGCTAAATGGGTGGAAGCAGATCCTTATCAGAAGATCGATGAGCGCGAAGTGGTGGATTTATTGTTGGAAAATATAATTTGCATGCTCGGAATACCAAAAGAGATAGTATTCGATAATGGGCCAAAATTTATCGGTGCAAAAGTAACAAAGTTCCTTGAAGATTTAAAAATAAAGAGGATCAAATCTTCACCCTATAGCCGAGCGCAAACGGTCAAGCGGAGTCAACGAACAAAATGATTTTTCAACCTCAAGAAAAGGTTGGAACCGGCAAAAGGTAATTGGCTCGAGGAATTACCTGGAGTTCTATGGGTATACCAAACAACGGCCAAATCGAGCACAAGATAAACTCCCTTTTCTCTTGTGTACGGTGAAGAAGCTTTAAACCCGGTAGAAGTAGGGGAACCCATCTTGAGATATTTCCAAGCAGATGAAGAATCAAACAACGTAGCAATGTTAGTCAACTTGGAGCTGCTCGATGAGACTTGGCGCATATAAGAATGGAAGCCCAAAAGCAGATTATCTAGTTAGATGTAAGACGACGCTCTGACACCAGTTGATAGAACATGCGCAGCAGAAGCAAGCATACAATTCAGTCATCAAATACATGTAAACTACACAATGCTATAATCACAAGATTAGAAGCACTAACCCTTTGAAATCGTTGCACAAATCTTCCAAACAACAAGAATTCAGGGCTACAGTCTTCTGTTATATGCCTAGTAAAATCTTGGACGATTTTGCTTTTGGGTGGGCAACAATAATACAACTCTCAAAAGTAAGTAATTAGGTGAAATTAGTCTTCCTTAAGTAGAGTTATTTTTTTGGCTGAAATTGTGCTACCAAAAACGTGTAGGATTCTGCTTTTACAAGTAGAATCCCACTCCAGCTCTACAAGATGACTTTTCTCCCAAGTCACTTTTTACCCAAGTCTTGTTCAGATTTTTACTAGGTATAGTAGGGACCACAGAAATAATAAGAGGTTACCAATTATAGCATTAATTCGAAATTAGCATGAATTAATTCTTACTATAATTAATTGTAATTTATTCCACTAAAAAACTGCAATTGAACTCCTCAATATAAATTTTGAAAATTCAATAACACTTATTTTAACTCCCCATGTTAAGATCTCAAATACCAGTTAATTAAATTAAATCACTGAAAATTTAAGTTTTATCAACTAATTAAATCCTTTACAATTTCGCTTAAAATATTTCATGTGACGGATACAAAATTCACCGGCCGGGTTTTCACATGAAAACTGATAAGCTTACAGAAAGGGGTATCGTCAAACTCAAAACCGAGCCATGGATTCTATCAAGTAATTATTATGTACAAATGTTATTCATTATTGTCCAATTTATTAGGCGTACACTAACTCTGAATAAAGTCGTACCTTTTGATAAATCAAAATAATAAACAAATTATATTGATCATAATAATTATATCAAGATTAGGAGTATATAAGCTCATTAATGAATTAGAGAAAATATTTTATATATTCAGTATAAAAAAATATCTTTTCTCTACTTGGTCCGTTTAATATACACTGAGTATACTAGCACAAGAAGTCGGAATAAAACTACTCCCATAATCAAGACAAATTATACTATAATCTTGTGCTACAATCATCAAGATATTTTGTCCAATAATATCTTTGATTGTGAACATAGTTTATTAATTATGAGAACCAATAATTTAATCTTCTGTGCATGAGCTTAGACTCCATATATTAAATTGTCTACTACATAACTAAAAAGACACACATATAACAAATGATCTATTTAAAATAATACTTTATTGAATTGAATAAATTAAATAAAGAATTATTGCATAAAGAATAAAATAAAATATTATATCTAAAATGCATGATTAATAGTATATTTCAGCGGTGACATGAAATCAAATTACTGCTTTCGTCAGAAGAGGTTGTATAAGTTCAACTTACTGCTTTCGACTCGAAGTGTAAATATATACCATTTAGAACCCATTAGAGTGGTTGTGACATGAAATCAAAAGTGATGATCCGACCTTGCATGGAGAAGATCTAAAGAGCCAGCGAGAAAGCCAAATTAAATGATTCAAGCTTGGAATAATGGAAACCACAAAAAGGGCATGTGTAATTTATCCAAATGTTGTTAAGTTAGGAGCCAATGGCAAATGAGAATTGTCCCTTTGTTTCTGCTTGTGTGAGCCATTATCCCCTCTCTCCCAATTAGCACCAAGTTGCATTGTTGGATTAAGATACCTCCCCTTCCTCGCATGCAATAACATGGGAAATGGACCCCTAATAACATGCGCAGATGTACAATATAAGCTATGGATTTAGATTAACCAGATAATTTTGGCTCAAACTATATATATATATATATATATATATATATATATATATTATAAAAGAACAAATATTATGTCAGTTTACCAAGTTAGCATTAAAATATTAATAACTTACCAGAAATCAATCGGTTGTATTGGTAAAAACACACACTAAAATAAATATAGAGTTTTAAATAAATGCATACTCTAAAATTCCTTAAGTAACAAGTAAATCACCGTTAGGTCAAAACACTATTTCAAATAGGTTTTAGTTTCAAATATTTTGCATGTGAAAAATGAAAAAAACTGAATGGAGTAGAATTGAGTATCCACTCCTAAATTTGATTGTTGAACTGTGAAGCCTTCATCCCTCTCAAAGACATCCACTTTCAATCAGATTCTAAATTAATTTTCTTTTTCCATTATTTTCTAAACAAGGTGTGTCAGAAAAAAAGTAGTTTTACCCTTTGAAAACTATTTTATTTCTTCCAAATAGCAATTTCATACTGGATATGATAAACATTTGACATTTTTCCTAATACCTAGAAATTTATATTCAACTAAAAATTACATTAGAACCCTAAAACTAAACTTGTTTGGTCGATCTTTTCATAATTAAGTTAGTCAACGACTCCTATTGTTACTCTGAATTTAAAAAATCAGCCAGTGACAAAGCAAATTAAATAAAAGTCAGACAGAATTTTCCAATTCGAAGATGGAGTCATATCACTCATACTAAAATTATAAAAGTTATGTTAAATTTTAAAATGGTTTTAGATTTTGGGTCAAACTTTTGGTCGACTAAGCTTCCCACATTGTGTTACTTCAGAAAACCTATTATATCATTATATATAGTTATAGCTTTTAATTTTTTGTGCAACAGAGTCCTAGAATTTGTCTATTAGGTTTATGGAGTGTTTGGGTGAAGCGAGGCCACTAAAACTATTGTATGAATACCAATGATATGAAACAAACAACAACGAGCAAAATCTTTGTTTTATTCTTCTTTAAAATTTATAATGTTAATACGCAAGTGACAGTAGACGGCTTCTAAATCCAATTCGCAATAGCATTGAAACTTTCATTCACTAACTTTCAAAAAGAACGTTAAGCCATAATTTTTAAATCCAAAACCCTAAAATAACATTATGATGAATATTTGAAGAGTTTAATTGCTTGAATTCTAATGAATTCTTCCTAAAGTAGATTTCAGATATATATTGACATTTAGTACTTTAAAACTAACTAGAAATTTGTGATCAAATTTATCACTTAATTAATTTAAATATTTATACAAGGAAGGTGCACTTGATCAGGTATAATATTTGAAGATTCAACTAAATTAAAATTTGAGTAGAACACAAATTTGGATAACCATAAAAGACTAAAGGTGTGCACCTACCACTTTAAGGATTTAAGTACTCTAATCCAAAGTAAACGCATAGAAAGTTCATACATAAAAAACTAAACGGATTACTACAAATTAATCTATTACTCGCTTCTCCTTCTTTAAGACTCTACTATATATCCAAAAAATCATTTATGCCCTATTTGTATAGTATAATTTTCAAAAGAAGCAGATTCAATAGTCTCTATTCCTTAACCTTGATCCACCACTAAAGATATTCGTGCATCGCACAAACGTAAAAGCTAGTATATATAAATTATTAAATCTATATAACGTTAAATTTCAGATAGTAACTCAAATGATTAAGGAATTTAGTGGTATTCTGAACTTATAAAATTTAAATCTTTACTACGCATAACCTAACAATGTACCTCTATGCAAGAGGGCCTGCCTCCTAATTTACAAGAACAGTCACGTCGAATAGAGATTCAAAGAGAGAAAGAGAAAGACACGATTTCGCAAATAGTGAACAGTATTTAATGACATGGTCAGTTAGAGTAGCCACAAAGAGCCCCCACATGATCTTCCAAGAAGATACACATTTTATAAATGGCTTGTCTATACGTTTGCCATGTGCAATTTTGTGGTATGCTTAGGGTATTAGGTCCTCTTATGGTCCCATTTAGTTACTAGTCTTTTTTCCTTGTTCTTTTTTATTGGTGGATGAGAGGGAGATGTTGAAATGTGTGGTGCCTTTCAGGGTCAAATGATAAATGCTAATACATGTGACTCATACGACAAATCGTTTTCGGTTTATACTAGTCTCTTGGATTTATCCAACTTTCAGGGCAAGCAATACATCGTAGAAAATACTGATGGATGAAATTTCTATTCTTTTTTTCCTTCGACTATGAGGAACAAGGGAAGCTTAGGTTTGTGGAAGAGAAGTTGATTGGTCATCATGGAACTATGGTAGAGACGGTCACACATCTATGTCCCACAATCACAAGGGAAAACAGAAGAAAAAAACCAAATGAAAAACACAGAACATGAAAAGCTAGAAGCAAATTGCTTTTTTTCAAGCTTTAAGTTTGATAGCTCACTATAGAGTTTCTACCTTTCACATTCCAAGTGTAGCTCACACCAAGTCGTTCCTTTTTCTTTCCCTTATCCAAAACCTTCCCTTTCACCCCCCCCCCCCCCTCACACACACACACACAAAAAAGTAAATGACAAAATGGTTTTTAGTCCTCAATTGATTATATATTCACAAGAATTAGGCATGTCTGATCAATTGCAAAATCGCTATAAGCAAATTAATAATTAGAAGGAAGACATCCTTAGAAACATCATTTAGCTTTATAACAAAAAGGGCGAGATATCTGCAATTGGTCAAGGATCGTGGCGTGAATCTCGGAACGGATCAATCTATGGAGGTTAATCAGATGTTAATATGACTTCCTACTATAATTAGAAGTGTACCTTATTTAGGACTCCTCTATTATATAAACATGAATTCCATTCATTTGTAACCATCATTATTCACTGATAAAAACATATACACTCGTTACTTTCTTGCTATTTCACTTACTGTTCATCAGAGGTGCTTTATCATTCACTGTTCTTACTATTCCACCTCGAGACTATCCCAAAATCGAGGTCGAGACGTCGCTTACATAATGGTTTGATTTATTTTATTGTCTAATTCATCCATTTATTTTCTTGTTTATCAATTGGTATTGGACGAAATCACATATCCTTAAAACCACAATATAAGTTTAATTGTTATCCGAATTTGAGGGTAAACAGTTTGGAGCCACCGTGGGCCCAAGGATAATAGTGATTATTCGTTAATGATTATGATAATACGCACCATTTTACTCTTGTTCTTGTCAAGTATCTTTGCTTTCAGGTTAAAACATGTCAAACTCACAAAACGTACCCACACATGGTGACAATGGCCCCGTGTTTCACGGAGAAAACGACAATGTAATTGATCCAGGGGTCGAGGTACCACAGGCTAACCTCGGGGGAGCACCGGTTGCCAACCCAGTCGATGTCAGCTCTCATGTCGCTTTAAATGCGGACCTAGGCACAGACCCCGAAGAGAGTGTACGCAGAGTAGGCCGATCTGGTGGCCAAGGTACACAAGGCATAGGAGATGGAGGAGTTAGTCTCCAGGTGATATTCAAAATACTACAGGCTCAGCAAGCCGCTATTGCTCAGCTGCAAAATCAACATAGAGCTCCGAAAGGGGTCGAACCAGAAATAACCCGTCGTACCGAGCTAGTGCCAGAGAGGTCGAATGGTAACAAATCGGGGACCGATCCTGCAATAATGAAAATGCTCGAGGAGCTCACCAAAAAATTGAGTCAGGAGAGAAGAAAATCGAAGCTAATTATAAAAAAGTGGAAACATATAATTCCCGAGTCGATTAGATATTGGGGGCACTGCCAATCTTGAAAGGGATGGATTCAAAGAAATTAGTAAAGAAGCCGTTTCCTTCGAGTGCGGCTCCGAAACCCATTCTAAAGAAGTTTCGTATGCCGGATATACCTAAATACAATGGGACTATCGATCCCAACGAGCATGTCACCTCCTACACATGCGCCATCAAGGGTAATGATTTGGAAGATGATAAGATCGAATCTGTTTTATTGAAGAAGTTTAGGGATACCCTATCGAAGGGAGCAATGATTTGGTACCACAATCTACCGCCAAATTCCATTGACTCATTTGCCATGTTAGCAGACTCTTCCGTAAAGGCACATGCCGGGACCATAAAGGTTGCGACAAGGAAATCAGACGTTTTCAAAGTGAAACAGAAGGATAATGAAATTCTGAGGGAGTTCATATCCCGATTTCAAATGGAACACATGGAGTTGCCACTAGTCACAGATGATTGGGCCGTTCAAGCTTTCACTAGGGGGTTGAATGAACGGAGTTCGATAGCATCGCGTCAATAGAAGCAAAATTTGATCGAATACCCAGCGGTAACTTCAGGTGATGTACATAATCGGTACCAGTCGAAGATCAGGGTTGAGGATGACCAACTAGGAGCTCCTTCCGGTTCAGTGTATCCAAAAAGGTCCGCAGCTAAAAATTAAAGGGACGTCGATTGGGAGACTCGATCGAACGAAGACCGATATCAACCGTACATAGCAGATCGCAGGAACAGTGGTCCGGGACGCAATTCTGCCAAGAATGATCGAAGAAGTGATCGAGGGCAGAATTCTCGGGGACTTATGAGTAAAAGTGGTTTTTGACAAGTATGCCGATCCTATAGAGGCACCTCGATTGTCGGAATATAATTTTAGCATCGATGCATCGGACATTGTATCGACAATTGGAAGAATCAAAGATACTAGATGGCCCAGACCTATACAGACCGATCCTTCCCAAAAAAAACCCAATTTGATGTGTAAATATCATGGCACACATGGTCACAGGACCGAAGATTGCAGGCAATTAAGGGAGGAGGTAGACCGTCTATTCAATGAGGACCACCTTCGAGAATCCCTAAGCGATCGAGCCAAGAGTCATTTCAAAGAAAGAGACGCCACCAGGAAAAATGAACAGGAGAAGTCACAACATGTAATTCATATGATCGTCGGCGGGATCGATATCCCGCAGGGACCCGTATTCAAACGCACTAAGGTGTCAATCACTAAGGAAAAACGGACCCGAGATTATGTTCCAGAAGGCACCGTATCATATCAATGGCGAGGAAGCAGAAGGAATTTCTCAACCTCACAACGACACTCTGATAATTTCTATCTTATTAAATAAATTTCAAGTTAAACGTGTTTTAGTGGATCCAGGTAGCTTGGAAAATATCATCCGATCAAGGGTCGTGGAGCAGCTCGGCCTACATGATCAAATCGTGCCCGCAACTCGGGTCTTGAACGGCTTTAATATGGCCAGTGAGACAACTAAATGAGAGATTATCCTACCGGTGAATGTTTTCGGAACCATTCAAGATACCATGTTCCACGTAGTCGAGGGCGACATGAGATACAACGCCTTACTCAGGAGGCCTTGGATCCACAATATGAGAGCAGTCCCTTCGACTCTCCACCAAATTATGAAATTCCTGACGTCGGACGGGGTAAAGCCAGTATACGGGGGTAGCATGCTGCAAAGGAAATTTTCGTTGTCGATGAGGTAATACTGATATCAGCGCTGTCAACATCGGAAGGATCAAGCATCAAGGTAAACAGGAAGCCAAATAGCAATCACAACCACCAGCCTCGACCGAATCGGAGAAGCAGGAAATAGAAGAAGAAGAGGAAGGTTTTTTGACTCCTCGAACTTTTGTTGTTCCCGAATATTCCGACGCTACCAAATCAACGATCAAAGAGATGGAACAAGTTATATTGATCGAATACCTGCCCGAGCGAAAGATATACCTGGGAACGGGGTTAACCCCCGAACTCAGGAAAAAACTTATTAAATTTCTTATTGATAACATAGATTATTTTGCTTGGTCCCACTTAGACATGATAGGGATCCCACCATAGATAACAACACATCGATTGAGCCTGGACCCAAAGTTCAGGCCGGTGAAATAAAAGAGAAGGCCCCAGTCCAAGATAAAGCACGCATTCATAAAGGACGAGGTAACTAAACTTCTCAAAATAGGGTCCATTCGGGAGGTGAAATATCCTGAATGGTTAGCCAATGTAGTCATAGTCCCTAAGAAAGGGAATAAACTTAGGATGTGTGTAGATTATAAGGATTTGAACAAGGCATGTCCCAAAGATTCTTTTCCATTGCCTCACATCGATCACATGATCGACGCCACGGCAGGCCACGAGATCCTTAGTTTTCTCGACGCCTATTACGGGTACAATCAAACTCAAAATGAATCCGGAAGACCAAGAAAAGACTTTATTTATCACCAAGTATGGAACATATTGTTATAACGTAATGCCCTTTGGGATAAAAAATGTAGGAGCTACTTACCGACGCCTAGTAAATAAAATGTTCGAAGAACAAATAGGTAAGTCAATGGAAGTATATATTGATGACATGCTAGTTAAATCCCTGTGGGCAGAGGACTATTTGGCCCATTTTCAGGAAACATTCAAGATACTGAGAAAATACAACATGAAGCTCAATCCCGAGAAATGTGCTTTCGGGGTCGGTTCGGGAAAGTTTCTTGGCTTTATGGTGTCGAATTGGGGAATCAAGATTAACCCCGATAAAATCAAGGCTATCGAAGACATCACTGTCGTGGACAGTGTTAAAGCTGTACAAAGGCTAACAAGACAGATAACTGCCTTAGGCCGATTCATTGAAGGCAAGTGTGACTCCTTACTAGTAGTAAACCAAGTCAACAAAACCTTCGAGGTTCGTGAAGATAAAATGCAAAGGTATTTGGACAAGCTGCAAGTGACTTTGCAACGTTTTAAATAATGGACCTTACAACACGTTCCTCGAGAGCAAAACAGTGAAGCCGATGCTCTTGCAAATTTGGGGTTATTGGTCGAGGTTGACAAAATCAGCTCGGGCACCGTCGTTCAACTCTCGAGATCCGTGATCGAAGAAGGTCACACTGAGATAAACTCCACAAGCTTAACTTGGGATTGGAGGAATAAATATATCGAGTACTTGAAAAACGGAAAGCTCCCATCGGACCCTAAAGAATCAAGGGTCGTACGAAAGCTGCTCGGTTCACACTGATCGAAGATGGAACATTGTATAGGAGGATATTCGACGGACTGTTAGCGGTATGCTTGGGACCAGGAGACACCAATTATGTCCTACGGGAAATTCACGAAGGTACTTGTGGGAACCACTCCGGTGCCAAATCACTAGTTCACAAAATCATCAAAGTAGGATACTATTGGGATAGTATGGAAAAAGGACATTAAGGAGTTTTTCCGAAAATGTGATAAGTGCCAAAGGTATGAACCAATGATCCACCAGTCCGGAGAACAACTTCACTCCGTCCTATCCCTGTGGCCATTTATGAAATGGGGGATGGATATCGTCAGTCCTCTGCCATCGACCCCACATAAAGCTAAATTCATTTTGTTTATGACTGACTACTTCTCTAAATGGATGGAAGCACAGGACTTCGAGAAAGTCAGAGAAAAAGAAGTTATAGACTTCATCTGGGATCACATCATATGCCGATTTGGGATACCTGCCAAAATTTTATGCGACAATGGAAAGCAATTCATCGGTAGCAAGGTAACGAAGTTTCTCGAAGAGCATAAAATAAAAAGGATCTTATCGACACGTATCATCCAAGTGGAAATAGATAGGCCGAGTCAAAAAACAAAACAATCATTCAGAATCTAAAGAAAAGATTGAATGATGCCAAGGGAAAATGGAGAGAAATTCTACCCGAGGTCTTTCATGCATATCGAACAACATCGAAGTCTAGTACGGGGGAAACCCCGTTCTCCTTAGTATATGGCTCCGAAGCCTTGATTCCAGTCGAAGTCCGGGAACCCAATGCCAGATTTCAACATAAAACGGAAGAATCAAATCACGAGGCTATGAATACTAGCCTCGAACTATTGGATGAAAAATGAGAAGTCGCACTCGTTCGGATGGATGCAGAAAAACAATGAATCGAGAGATATTATAATAGAAGAACCAACCTTTGCCACTTCAAAATCGGAGACTTAGTCCCAAGGAAAGTCATCATCAACACTCGAGATCCTAATGAAGGGAAACTCTGCCCAAATTGGGAGGGACCCTATCAAGTCCTCGATATCGTTGGAAAGGGATCTTACAAGCTAGGCAAGATAAACTGCGAGCAACTACCAAACAATTGGAACATCTCACTCCTCAAGCGATACTACTATTAAGGTATGACCTTCTCCTTTTTCATTTACATTTTTCACTAACTTATTTTCAGGTGATCGAGCAAGAATATTGGAGTTATCATCAAGTAGGAAGATATTAGGACCCTAAAGCATGCGTTGCACTCTTTTTCTCTTCGACCGGTTGTTATCCAAATGGGTTTTTCCGGCAAGGTTTTTAATAAGGCAACCATTATTCATGCTGACTTAGAGTATCCGAGGTCTCCTTATATTCAACCTCGAATACTAGGGGGCATCACCCTCAGATGATTTATTTTCAAGGAAAAATACTTCATGTCAAAAGGGCTTCGATAGGAAAACTTTGTAATGGGCCAAACGGTCGAATGAACCGTGTCCATATATATTAGTCGATCCCCAATGGCAAAACATGTACGCATGTATGAATTATTCAAAGAAGCATTTTTCCTTACCAAATATCTTGTACCTCAAAGAAAATTTTCTATTATTCAAGCTCCATGCTTATGATTTTTGTGAAAAATGGCTCAAGGGCCAAGTACAATTACACCTCGAACGATCAACACCCCCTACTCGAGGTAGAAGTGCGTAGTTTCTATGCTGAATTCTTCACAGTTGAGGATGATAACGTTTGTCTGAAAGTGAATGGTGTTGGTTTTGTGATGGACACTGCTATATTGGGAGTCATTTTGGGCTTGCCCACTCATGGGATATCCTCCATTGAGAGGGTCTGCTCTACAAATTTCAGAAATGTCGTTGTGAAGGATAAAACAGTGCAGCAAGGGGAACGGGTACACAAGAAGGCCCTCCTTCCAGCGTACCAACTGCTATTCGAAATGGTGAACATAGTTCTGCTCCCACGTTCTGAAAGACGCTCCATTACATCACGAGCATACTTGGTTCTCATGGAAGCACTGGATGGCTACACCATTATAAACCTGCATGGTCTCATGATAGAGCACATGAAGAAAGTGGCAGAGTTCAAGGATGGTAATAATGGGTTGCCTTACGGGTTTCTCCTCACTAAAGTGTTTGAATTCTTCAAGGTTCCCTTGGGACAGGAGGAACTCGCAAGCAATCTTTCTCCAAAACCACCCTTGAAGAGTGTGAATGCATTTGTATGAATGGAGGGGTTTGCAGCAATTCGACAATTTCTCAGCTGATCAACACTCATAATAGTGCCACTGAAGAAATAAGGAAGATGAAGGCTCAAAATGCCATTCTCGAAGGCCAGCTCAGTCAGGTCCAGGAGGCAGCTGGTTCCGGTAGTGCCTAAAGCACAGAGGTTGTCCGCCTGACAAAGGAAAATGCTGCTATCAGGAAACATGTTGAGGACCTGAAGGAAAGGTTGCTAAATGAGTAAGGGTATGCAAATGCTCGCATAGACATCCTTCTCAGAACCCTTGCCTTTTCCTCTGCCGCCAGTGCTCCTTAGATAGTCGTCCCGTTCCTAGTGTCTAGTTCGTCGTGTCTGTCCTCTATTTTCTTTTCTTATGCTCAGTGATGTTTATGGCTGGTACCTTTTTTTGTTATTTTTATTTTGTGGATGATGTGGTAACAATGGAACTGCCCTCTTCAAAAACTTAATGATATTTCGTCCTTTTTGTTGTGTATACCTTTCTCCTTTGCTCTGTTCTTTGTTATGTTGTGTGCACACATGTGGCATAATTTAACTAAGCTAAGCTTCTTTTTGCTTATTGCTTGCTACTAATCTTTTTATGATGCCAAAAGGGGGAAGTTTAAATTATGGGGGAACAAGATATGGAACATCAGATTCAGGGGGAATTCTGGTTCGTAGAGGGAACCTCAGTTATTAGTTTGTCATCATCAAAAAGGGGGAGATTGATAGGATATATGCATTCTTGTTATGTTTTGATGATCTAACAAACTTAATGATAAGAACCGGATAAGGAACCTGATACACATCCTCAAGTACATGAGAATGGAGACGTGAATTAACTCTTCAGAAGTCAAAGAAACAACAAGAGGAACAGATGGACACCAGTTCCCTTGGTGACCGTACCACTCAACTTTCCAACAGCTGTAAAGTTACTGCCTGCACACACAACAATGCAAAACAGTGCGGCAGTCAACTTCATTGGGAATGCCCTTGTACCAAACATGCTTGCATCATTCAAGTGATTTAACATTAAACCGAAGGCAATACTTGAACATTGAAGAATCTATCAAGCATTCTCTCAAATTTGTGCATCAATACATAGGGCATCAAGAACAAAGAACAACATAACAAGAACCAATTCCCTGTATTGAGTCATTACATGTGCTTAGTTGTGTTGCACCTTTGTTAAAATTCTTTACTTGTAATTCCTACTTAGCTTAGTTAGAAGCAAACTTTTGTAAAATCATAAACTCTGTGTTTGTGTCTTGGCTAGAGTTAGTCGAGTTGTAAATCTTTGTAATAGAGTTATTACAAAGTGGCTTGGAATAGAGTTGTTACAAGTTAGTCAAGGATTAAGAGGTTAATTCCTAGGTTACAATAGGTTGTAATATGAAGTTTGCTCAGTAGTGAAGTTGAAATCCTATAAGGATAGGTCGTGGTTTTTAATCCCGTGATCTGAGAGTTTTCTACGTAAAATTTCATTGTGTCATTTACTTACTGCTGTGTGCGTGCTTTCAGTAGAAACTAATAGAGAACCTGATTCTCTATATAGTTTGGTGGACCCTATAGTTTCTATCAGTTAATTAGGAGTTTAGATATAAGATATGAGCATTAGGTAGTTATCTGCTCTTCTCAATGTTCCAGGTAAAGAGAGAAGCTCTGTCAAATGAAATGGTGTCCCTTATAAGTTATAGTCGACCAGAGACGTTGACAAGAAAAAAAATTGTTTAACATAAACAAAAGCAAAACCGAAAAGAATCCTAAGAAAAAAGCCCAAAAGTAGAAAATACAAAAAAAGAAGTTTCCTATCTTCCATCGCACATCATCAAATCCTGAGTAATCTCTTCTGGTTCAACATTGACCAGATATGGCATCTTTGTCTCTTCAGTGTCCAAAATCCTCTATCAACCACAAAACGTTGTGTACTGACCAAGTCTAGTTGAGAAGTCATTGCCATCTTTCTTCCTCCAACCGTAAAACCTAGCTAAAATTACCTAGTATTACATCTGTAAATCTTCCATGTATTGCGTTCTCTCGTCGAGGAATCCTTATTGGAGCTCCCTTGATTCTATCTATTACATACAAAGTGGCCAAGCCAGTTATTTCAAAACTCAGCATTCAGGCACTCGAACATAACAGTGTATCTAGCCAATGAACAAAGAACCACAGGAGCCTACATTTATCCATATCAAGTCCTCCCACTAAACTGAAGTGAGTTACATGTTCCACTTCTCAATGGCCAAGAGAAACCGGAGGTAAGAAATAAGGGTTGCGAGGAACATTTACAACAAATAACAATAAACCATCACTAGTAATTGTGGAGTCATACTTGGTTACTCAAAGAATGGAGTGTATTAATTAGCCTAACAGTCCTCACTTCACACACTAGAAAATACAATAACACAATGTCAATGACACTGAAGACCTCACACCAGAACGTATAGCCATCGAGCAGCAGTGACAACCTTCTCTAAGGATTACATGAATAAACCACAAGGTCTGATTCAGAGTAAGAAACGAAAATGAAGAGAAACAGAAATGCATTATGATGTGTT
The DNA here is from genome assembly GCA_005239525.1 of Nicotiana knightiana. Classification (NCBI taxonomy): domain Eukaryota; kingdom Viridiplantae; phylum Streptophyta; class Magnoliopsida; order Solanales; family Solanaceae; genus Nicotiana; species Nicotiana knightiana. The sequence goes on from ML384009.1 coordinate 106,941, forward strand.
GAAGCTACTGAAACCTAGACTTGAGTCGAATGGGACAAATAACTAATCAAATATTTTTAAGAATAATGAAGATCCTGGATGTTAAAGACGTGTCAGTCTATGGACAGTTTAATAAATAGGGTTTGGGAGAGCAATGCACGAATTGGCAACTCAATCACAATGTACTGCTACTTTCACTGGCAGAAATAGAAGGGGCTTCAGTTTTTACAAGATGAGAACCCCTGCTGTTAATGTCAAGACCCTGAAAACGCCCGAGAGGATCTTGTTGCATTGCGTCTGTGAGAGCCTGTGCATGGCCAGCAAGTAGAGGTTGACGGGGACTAGACGTGCTTCCCTGGAGGGTGTGAAACTGCGGCATCTGTATGTTTGGTGGTTCGCTTGGCCCTGGCTGTGGCTGATGAGGAAAGAATGCTGGTCGGTTATATGAAATTTGCTGCATTCCCGAATTGTATGCATCTGAGGAGGCTGATATCTGCCCTGTAGCTATTTTAAGTCTTTCAACTTCCTGTTTCAGTGCTTCGTTCAGAGCTGTATTTTTGGAACAGCATGAGAAAGATTTCCACAGTATCAGTAATTGCTCTCATCACAGATGAAATTTTTGTTTGTCTCAATGTAGAGGGATAAGGCAAGTCGTTGTGTTGATTAAGAAAGTAATATTAGGTTTTATTTATGCGGTCTGTCCTCCAGCCAAGAGGTACAAATAGCTGAGAATTTCGAGATGGAAGTGATAATGACTAAGAATTCAAAGACAATATTGCAACAGAGAAGCGGAAGGAAATAGATGGGGAACATACCATCACGTAATTGAGCTTGTTGTTCCATAGCTTGCAAACGGAGCTTAAGCTCGGTATTCTCATTAGTAAGCCCGGTTGTGTCCCTCTGCAGAAGGAAACAATAGCCATGATATTTAGATGATTGCAAGGAGAAATACATGGAATTCTTTCAAAGGAAAGTAATGATGAGATGTACAAGGAAGACTTATTTCAAAGGAAAAAACTTATTTTTTTTGGGAAGATATCTAGCTGAAAAAAGGTCCTTTTTTTCAAATGATGGAAGTTATTTTTAATTTTCTCCAGACATGGTAGACTTTCAGAAAAAGGAATTAAGTTTTTAAATTCTGTCATCAAAGACTCCATTCATTTAAACAGATACAGCTTGAGCTCATACAAAATCTTATTCTTGTCAATTACCTTTCTCTTAAAAATTATATTACCCTTGAAAGGTTTAGAGACCAAAAATAACCAAAATTGATGGAATAAGTTGTATGTTTCTGCACGTATCTAGTGATTTTAGAACTTAGAATGTAAGTTCTCGAAAAAGGGAGAAGTACCTGGAAAAGGGTCAGTTGTGCAGAAAGAGTGGTGGCTTCGGTTTGAAGGGTCTGAACTTTCCTCTCAAGTTCAGATATATAACGGGCCTTCCTCTCTTTAGAACGAGCAGCAGACTGTCGATTTGCCAAAATCCTGGGCAACATTCTCAAAAGTCAGACAAATAGCACATCTGGAACTGAGAAATTCTTCTCTGTTTCATCCCTTATCCAAAAAAAAAAAAAAAAAATTGAAGTAATCCTACATAGTGATACTATGCATTTCATCTCAACAGAAAAAGTTCATGTAATTTGATCGTAAACTGATATTAATATTCATCTATATACATCACTTTGACTCAGTGAGTATCGTGCTTCTTAGACAAGATGAAGATTAAGTAGCCGCAAAAGTAAGAAGGTCCCCCAATAAAGATACAGCTTCTCAATGGTTGTGTATAGATCATCCAACACAATAACTTCCATGAGTTCATACATTGCAGGTCATAATGACTGGATACATGCTACTTTTTAACCTTTTTTTTTCCTTGCGATAGGAACTTTGAATTCCCATAGCTTGGTTTCTGATAGTTTTACAGCATATATTTCATCAGTAGATAGTATAATCCAGTTCGACATATCCTAAACAATTTTTTTAATCCTAAAATTATGTTAAGCAAAGATATTTGGTTCACATCTATCCACCTTTATCGGTGAGCATGGTAAAGTTATGATATCATGCAAGTGTTATGCTTTTATACATATAGTATGATAGTAAATCCAAACGAAATTAGGCTCTTGAGAAATCAGCTGGCAACTGGCAATCTGATTATGGTAAAGAGCAATGTATCATTTCCCCATGTTCCATTACAGGCATCAAGTGGAAAGCTCATTTTAGGAAGCTACATAAATATCACAAAATTAAACTTTACAAGTTAGCGATAAAGTCTTAATAAAAGCAGATACTTTGCAACTTCCTTTTGCTATTTCTATCAGCTCAAGACACAAGTGCCAACAATTTATTCTGAAACCAGACATATATAGTGGATTGTTAAGTATTACTAGAAACATAACTTTGGCTCACCTATACTTCATTTCAAGCATTAAGCTCTTGGATAAACATTGTAGGACTTTAGATCATGTGAAACTAGAGGGACAAGCTAGCTTTTGGAGCAGAATGAAAGGGTACTGATTGCCAAACTATTTGGACAAGCCATCAAAATGTTATGGAAAAGCACCCTGCTGATCAAGAGCTTAGCCTTATTTAAGCCAACATTATCGTCCGATTGGACTTCTTTATTCCAAGTTGGCTATCTTAGAAGAAAGAAGTGAATGTTATCGGACATATCATCACTTCATTTAAATAGGCAGGCTTTGCTTTATCACTCATACTGTAAAAGAAAGAGTCTACTTCAACCAAAAGTTACTAGCGAAATATTAGGCTCCATCGAGTTTGCAACTACAATAAAAAAAAAGTTCTTCAAACTAGTCGCAAATTCTTTTCTTTTTTCAAAATAAAATGTTGATTTTAACTGAGCAGTAATATCTAAGGGACTAATGATCATGACTGACAGTCCAAATGAGACTTTGATAGTGTTTGAACACTAATCAGCATTTAATGAAAGCAACTTGTCTTTTTTTTTGTTTTTTTTTTTTAATTTTTTTTATTATTTTGATAATGAGCAATTTGGTATAATCCTGAAATCATCTTAAGGTTTCTTACAGATGTTAACTTAGATGAGACATGGTCTAGTTTAGACTTATGAAAACTTGATTAAATGCAAAAAAGCAGATTAATTGAAATAAATTTGGATGAACTACATATCTTGTTGCAGCCAACATACAGATCAAAACAAGAAACAAGCATCTCCAAGAATGTACTGAACTAATCTTATCCAATCTAACGGTTAAAGTTCCCACTGAAACCTTGATAAGAGAGATAAATCCAGGGCACACAATGGTGAATAATCAACTTCAGACCCCAATTCTGGTACTAAACTCATTTACCTTGTGTCTTAACTGTTTTCCACGCAACATACAAATGCAATTCTCTTGGTTTGACTCATTAGTATAAGAACTTCTTGGAGCTTTGGAACAAAAACTGTTGTTTGACTCATTTAGGTGATTTGCTGCCCTTCTACTGTTGGTATGCTTAGCATTTGCCTTGTGCTTGCTTCAAAGAAATATCTCTCTCTCTCTCGTGTGTGTGTTTTCAATAATATATATATATATATATATATATATATTCTCAATATCAATAATGAGAACAAAATATGAAGTTAGTAATCCATTTCCCTCTTCAGCAAAGCAGTCAAGATAGTAGGCACCAGGTGAAATTAGTCGAGGTGTACACAGGTTGTCACAAAGTTTACTTTTATTAAAAAAAGAGTCTAAAACAACTTGATTAGCTTCATAATAGTTCTTCAACAGAAAATACTTCATCTGAAAAGAACTTAACTGACACGAACATGCTCTACTGTGGAAGAAATTTTAGATCCATAAAAAGAAAACAAGTCAGGAGACAATAAGTTAATTACCCGAAAAGAACAGATTTCTGGTGAATTAAAGACACATCATCTTGTAGGGAAACAACGAAAAAAAATAATTCATCTTTTTTCTTTTTGGGATGACGGCGATTCAGAGTCAGGCACCTAGACTTTCCACTAGGCAGGTGCTACCTCCCACCAACATAACACCGGATAACTTTGACCACCAATACTTCGACAGATGAGAAAAAATTACTTACATTTTCTTCGATATCTTCTATAAATTCTAGATTTGCAAATATTTAAACAAACCTTACCACTAAATCCATTAAGCATTCAAACGACTCAAACTAATCTACATCACAATTCAACATGAAAACTGAATTTAAATTATAAGTAACTTGACTTGAACCTTAAAAGGTAGTAGTATTACCTTTTGGCACGTTTAGGATCAATAGTCCATAGCTCAGCCAACTTATCAGGAGCCATAGCTTTCTTAGCTTCAATACTCTCACTCAGCAACAAACTCGATGAGCTATCCACTGAACTACTATGCCTATGACGTGGCTTCATCATCATGCTTTTCTCTCCGTCACTACTCTCAGCTCCCACTCGACTACTCCCTCCACTACCACCGGCATTGTCGAGATCACCAGCTGCTACATCGCCGCCGGAATTAGATCCACCGCCGGAGCCGAGCTTCTCAATGTCCATGTACGTAGAGAAAAAATCATCCTCCGATCCGATCTCCTCGAAACTTCCCGCCGGCGCATCGAATGGATCGGATGCCAGATATAAATCGTCCGGCAACCGGAAATTCACCTCCGAGTGAGCTCGCCGGTGGTGAGACGGACGGAATGCAGCAGCTGAAAATGACGACGGCGATTGATTCGGTAACTTGACGGAGTTTGTATGTGACGGATCTTGCATTTTTGTGGAGAAAAGCTTCAGAGAATGGATCAAATGTAGTTGAAGAAGAAGATGGATACAGTGAACTGCATATGGAAGTTAAGTAGAGATTTGGTGTTTATTAATGGAAGTTAACTGCTTTCAAACGGTTTTGACTTTTTGACCGGAAAAGTTTTTTGTTTGTCTAGTTTGACTCTATTACTTTAGAAAAAGAAATAAAAACTTTAAAATTTGAGAGTATGTTATAAATATAATAGTATTTAAGATAAATGTTTATATTTTAGATATATTTTAGGGTTTGTTACTTGGTGATTAAGTCACTTTTTTCCTATAAATAAAAGGAATCTATTTCATTATAATTCATCCCAAAATCAATAAAAACTCTCTCTCTACTTTTCTCTGTAATACTCACGTTATCAGTACGAAACTCTAACCAATTGAGTAGAAGCATCTACTTTGGTCACCGGCTTTGGGATGCGTGCATAGTGCTCAACTTGTACATAATATTGAGCATAGCGATTGTCAATTGATCCATAAACTTCTTTGAGGAATAAATTATGGATTTAAGGTAAGTATTTTACCTTATTTTTCTCTTTTAAATTCTTGAAATTCTATAATTTGATTTTAAAGACAAACAAAGACAATAAATTTTGATTATAACTCTAATAGAGTTTGTGAGAAATTATAACCACCCGAAGTGGTAAAATTTCAATGTCTCGCATAATCAAATTCATGTATGATTGTCGGTAATTCCCTTAAGAGAATATGATAGCAGTATGTGATAAATCTGAAAGAAAATAAAAATTATTGCCATAAAGGTATCAATGGATGTGGACGTGGCAATAGACGAAATTATAATCGTCATCATTATGATAATGCGAATAATAAGGATTCTCAAAATAATCATTCAATCTATGAAAGTAATATTTGTCATCGATATGACATGAGATTTTGTAAAACATATATAGATGATTATGATGCATTCATGATGTGAATGTGACAATATCTGATTTATGAATACTTATCATTCTTGGAAGAATATGAACGTGCTAGTGGTAGTGGATATACCGCTAATCTCTAGAAAGAGGTTTGAGATGAAATAAGAAAATAATTTCGTTATTATGGCATGAATAGTCATTGGTTACGTACCTACAATATGCCAAAATATTATGGCAATGCGATTATTACAGGGCAAAAGTAATAGAAGCAACATATCTTGCCTATATTTTTTACCATGACCATAGTGATATAACTTTCTCTTTGAAAAAGATATTCATCATATGGATGGTGATGAATATGTGGTAGTACTAAATTAATTGAGAGCTTTGGAAGAACTAATTATTACTATTTTGGAGGAATAAAATTGATTATCAATAAGACATTGTGTTGTAGTCAGTCTGTAAGAAAGTTATTGAGTTTCTAAAGTACTCGCGAAAGCGGATGGTTATATTGAGACTATACATAATGAAAAGATTTAACATCTTCTATTACTATAACTTATAGCGGGGGAATATGTATGTGAAAAGCTACTCTTCTCTAGTTTGTACTACAAAAATAAAAGGATACCATAATAAAGTAGAATGATATAAAAATTCATATCATAATAAACTTGGAGTTTATTGATAATTGCACACGTCATGGTGCAAACCTGAAGTTTATCATATTGATAATTTATCCAATTATTACAATTGGTTTAGCCATGTTAATTTAAGTATGGCGTGCAAAAATAAAAGAGAATTCACATGAGTAAATATTAAAGAATTAAAAAGTTCTGTACGAATTCTCTAATGTTGTTTTTCCCATTAACTAATAGACCAACTAAAATTGGGATTGAATCCCATTAATGCTGGAAATATCAAAGGTGAATATATGCCCATTCACCTGCCATGTATACCACATAAGATGCATCTATGAGATGGTTACATGCGCGATTATTATTAACCCACAACCTGGTGTTTGCGATGTAACTTGCTCAATAATTTAATTTCGAGCATAATTTCTAGATTTTCTATTTAAGATAATTCATCTTGATAAATTGGTTTATATCACAGTTGGTTTAACAAAATAATCTATTGAGTGTCTCCACTTAATAGTTAAAGTATTGCTTATGAGAACAAAGTTATATATATATATATATATATATATATAAGTTTGATATACGTTATATACGAAAGTATATTACATTCTCCCCTCGCAAGTGCTTCAGGATCAGGAACCAAATAATTTCATCTTATTATTATTAATGTACAATTTATATTTTGATTAGCACCATAACACACAAATATGAGTTTCTAAAATTGAGAAAGCAAGTTAGTTTTTCTAACATGAGGGATAGACATGATAAACAGTTGAGCAAAAGTTACGTGAAATGAATTATCATTTGTACAAGTTCTCGAATAAGATAATATGAACTTGAAGTTCATAAAAAAATAAATTATTTGCAATATATTACAAAGCATGCCAGACGCATTTACTGACCAAAGAAGGTAATAGTGGAAATGCTCCTATTGACGTCTTAGAAGAAAAAAGTCTATAGTATGCTTAAAGTGTATAGACAACTCAATTTCAAATAAAATTCTTGATAAAGAAGATGAGCAAATGATCAAAATGATCATAATAAGGAGGCAAGTGATCTAGAAGATCACATGATATAACACTTCATAAAATCTTAGGAGAGGTTCAGGTACCTGAAAATATGAATAAAGAGACCTCTATGCCAAGTCTTTATGAAAATAAGAGTTTAGAATCGATACAAAATGTTTGTGGACTACATTTATGATAACGCTAAATATATACGAGGATCTTAAGTCTGGGGAAACGATTAGTAGAATTGGTTGATATGAAAGACATGTAGCTTTTGGCCTGCAGTTCAAACACTTGAAAGTATAAAGTCAATGGTATGTACAATCACTTTTATCTATCTTATATGTCTAGCATGACATGAAAACTTGATATGCATCTAAAGTCTATTTATATGGCTTATATGACTTAATTTATATGACAACCCCTAAAGGATTTAAATCACTTAAAGCATATACAATTCTTGATTTTGAAGCACCACATCCTAAGTGCAATTTGTGCATATATGTATCTTGCTATAGCTATAAGCATGATATTATGATAGGGATAATTTTTACCTTTACGGAGATATTGAAAAGGCCATTCCACAACATTATATGAAGACATTATATATCTATCAAGAATGATTATTTCAAGGTGCAACATATTCATTAGAGTTAATATGGATGATTTATTCACCAAATCTCTGCCAATGTTAACCTTAAAGAAGTTAGTGTACACGATTGGGATGCAAGTGCTCAAAGATGTGAATTGATGCTCTCATCAGGGAATGAATACGCGTTGTACTCTTTTTTCCTTACACGCATTTGTCTCACTGGGTTTTTCTTGCAAGGTTTTTAATGAGACAACCAAAAAAAGTATTGTTAGATACGTATACTCTTTTTCCTTCTTTGAAATTTTTCCCGGTGGATTTTATTTTAGTTAAGGTTTTCACGAGACATATTATCTGTTGAATAGACATTCAAGGGGGGGGGGGGGGGGGGGGGGGGGGTGTTATAAATAGAATTGTATTGAAGGTGAATGTCTATATTTTAGAGAGATTTTAGGGTTTGTTACGTGATGGCTAAGTCGCTTTTCCCCTATAAACAAATGGGTTCTATTCCATTATAATTCATCTCAAAATCAATAAGAATTTTCTCTCTACTTTTCTCTGTAATGCTCTTCTTCTCCTCTTATTGTTTTATAACATAGTGTATATATATATATATATATATATATATATTTATAATATTTATGTGGCTATAAAATTTCAAAAACTTATATTTATAAAATATATAAATATTTTATTAAAATATATAAAATGAGTTATTTATTTTAAAATAGATTAATAAAGAAATAGTGTCAAACAAACTGGAAGGAAGGATGATATCATAGACTCAGAGAGTGTAATAGATCTTTATACAAATAGTCGATCTATGTATGTTTTCTTAGTTCTTAAATAGACGGCTATTTAAGTTAATTCTTTAATAATTAATTTAATTGGATCGGGTGCATGGGCTTTGGTCCCATTTGGGTCCATGAAAATGACGTACTTAAGGATAATATTGATTGAGTTCGTAATTTACGTTGATTTGGACGAGGAGCTTTGGGACCACTTTGGAGTTGTGCACATGCGTGCATCCTTGGATTGTTGATTGATTGATTCATAGATGTGAAAATGGTCCTTTTCTTTTAATCTTTCCGGAGTCGAAAGTTCTAGAGAATTCAATATGTAAATACCTTTTAACAAATATAGCATTTGATTCGGTATAGTAATGTCATTACATGTAAATTTTTGTAATAAGTATTAAGAGATAACGTGATAATGGTTCATTTCTTTCTCTGTTAAATCATTTTTTATTTTATTTCTCATGTATTGACGATATACAAAATATTTATACAATGAGCTCACTTGATATCACAGGTTAAACTATATTGATAATAGAAATAAATTTCACTTTTAATATACAAATTTAAATCTTAGAATATCGGTGGAAAGGTCAAGAGAGCCCCTAAAAATTATGTTGTTTCTGCTACTGTTGGGGGTTGACGGTTATCAACTCTGTTTCTACCTTACTGCTAGTTTCAGTTTATACAAATTCTGAAAAATGTTTCATGTGGACAGTACATACGTAAGTCATTTTCATAGAAATATTTTCATGACCAACTGATTTTCTGTTTGATCACATAAAAAATTCAAAAGGAGGAAAATGACTTTCCTTACTTATGGACTAAAGTAATTTTCTTTATAATTATTTTAATTTTTAATTTCATATCACTTACTCCAACACACACTTAGGTATTATTGTCAAACTTTAATACTTAAAATTTTATCAAATACGGTCCGATTTGCTGAATCGTCAAACTTTAAAATATGCTCGCGCATGCGCACACACTTAAACGTTATATAAGATTTTGCTAACCTGGTGTCTGAAAGCAATGTCCCCATTTTTAATTCACTTAAATGCCTTACTTTTCCTTTTAGTATATGATTTTTTCTTTCTTTTTAACCTAATCTATCATCTTTCCCAGTAGAACCCTCGTCCTCCCTTTTCCTCGTTCTATCCGATTAGGCGATCAGTTGGTGTTTCTTTAAATCCCTCTTTCTCGTTCCTCATCATCGAATGTGTTTACGAAAAAACAATTCTATCTCTTCCACTATGGTTAAACAACTATAACTCTATTTTACTTACATTGCATCCAATAGACATTGGCACCCAAATACTTGAGGAAACACAACAAAAGAAAATCATTTCTCGTTTTCTTTTTCTATTTTGACTAAAGAAAATACATGAGAAAGCACCATATTTAGTGCTCCGAGTAGAATATTAATTAAGTAAAATATTAAGAGAGTGATAATTGCAATTTAGACAAATACTTTTATATTCAAGACTATTTAATTTTTTTTAGTAACTACAAATGTGATGACCCGATCATATTATGTTTTAGAACCAAACTCTGTGTTTCCAAACCTTTAGAACCTTATTCTAGCCTTCCTCAATTTGCGTGTGCAGTCGAGTATTGATCCGGAAGGCTTATATGTTAAAAACTGATATAAAACAAGAATTTTTGCCTTGAAATTAATTTTAGTTGACTTCGGTCAACGTTTTGAGTAAACAGACCCGGACCCCTATTTTGACAGTCCCGGTGGGTCCGTATTAAAATATGAGACCTGAGCATATGTCCGGAATCGAATTCCAAGGTCCCTAGCTCGAGATATTTTTGTTGAGAATTAGAAGTTTGAAAATTTAATGGTTTTTAAGAATTGATTGACGTTAGGCATTGTTGATACCGGGCCCGTAATTTAGTTCCGAAGCCTGGTATAGGTTCAGTATAATATTCATGACTTGTCTGTGAAGTTTGGTAAGAGAGTTAGTTTGACGTGATTCGGATGTCCGGTTGTGAAAATAGAAGTTTTAAAGCTTTCTTGAAAATTTCATTCGATTTGGTATTCAATTCGCAATTCTAGGTGTTATTTTGGCAATTTGATCGCACGAGCAAGTTCGGACAATATCTTAGGACTTGTGTGCATGTTTGGTTTGAGTCCCGAGGGCTCGAGTGAGTTTCAGATAGGCTACGAGTGTTTTGAAACTCAGAAAAAATCTGGTTTTTAGCTTCAACTATTATCTGGTGTTTCCTTCATCGCATTCGCGAAGGTACTCGCGAACGCGGAAGATAAAATGGGGCAGGATGATTTTCTTCTATGCGAACGCAGTAGCTAGGTCGCGAACGCAAGGCAGTGATGGGCTTACCCTTCACGAACGCGAAGCTTGAGGGACCTCGAGGAGGGGACAATTGTTCTTCTACGCGAACACGAGCACTGGCTCGCTAACGCGAAGGCGGGGGGGAGAAGCCTTCGCGAACGCGAAAGCCAATCGGCTGCTGCACAACGCGAACGCGGCAGGCCCTTCGCGAACGTGAAGAAGGCCTGACGCCCAGACCATAAAACATTTCAGAAACAGGATTTCACCCATTTTTCATAAACTCTCCATTAGAGCTCGGCCTAGGTGCGATGTTGAAGGGTAAACTCAATACCAATTCATAGGTTTGTACTTTTTAACTCATTATCTTCCATTTCTAACATCACCTATTAAATTTCTAGCCCTAAACTTTGTTCTTTCATGGTAGAAAACTAGGGATTTTGGAAGAATTGGGGGGGGGGGGTTGCAAATTAGGGATTTAGACCTCAATTTAGGGTCGGATTCCGAAACTAATTGCACAATCGGACTCGGGGGTGAATGGGTGAATGAGTTTTGGTCCGAACCTCGAGTTTTGACCAAGCGGGCCCGAGATCGATTTTGACTTTTTGGGGAATCTAAATTTTGTGCATTTTAATTTATTCCTTTAGCAATATTTGATGTTATTAAGTTAATTGTGGCTAGATACAAGTAGTTTGGAGGTGGATTCTAGAGAAAAAGCGGTAATTGAGCATTGAGAGGCCTGTGGAGCGAGGTAAGTGTTGTGCCTAACTTTGACTTGAGGGATAAGGAACCCTTGCCTTAATTGCTATATGAAAATCATGTGAACAGTGTATATGTAAGGTGACGAGTACTTATGCGCCGCCACTTTATCTATCTTGCCTGTTTCTTTCCCGTTCTTCTTATATCGTTTCTTTCCCTGCGTTGACTGTTACATGCTTTTCTTGTATTTCCATGCCTAACTGCTACTTGTTAGATATTGTTTCTCCTTGTTGACAGTATTAGTTATCCCGTAGCTTCATTGTCTCCTATTACTTGCTTAAGTTGTCTTCATTGGTGCTTTAGTGTATTCTGGATTGGTCTCGCTGAGTAGTATTATTTGTGTAAGGTTTTATTGAGTACAAGCTTCCTATTTGCTTTGTTTTGAAGTTTAAGTAATGTGAAGGGTTTGTGTTAAATTATGAAATTTCTGTACTTACTGAGTAATTGATACTGATATGGTGAGATCGGGTTGCGCGCCACAACAGATGGAATAAGGATGATATATTGAGGAGTAATAAAGGTGAATTGATATTATACGGTGGGATCGGGTTGCACGCCGCAACAAGTGTAATAAGGGTGGATTGTGGTGAAATAAGGGTGGACTAGGATTGTGATTGTTGTGATATGGTGGGATCGGGTTGCACGCCGCAACACTTTTATTTATATTCTGTTGTTATGTTATTAAGAGGAAATAATGGAGGATTATGATATGTACAGTGGGATCGGGATGCGCGCTACAACAATCTATATGTTTATGCTTTTTTTTTTTTACTATATTAGCTGTACGGTAGTCTTGAATTGTACTTAAGGATTGGTAATAGCTGAACACTGATGAATTACATTGGTAATGTATCTATTTCTTGCAAGTTACTGTTTTTGCTTTGTTTTGTCTTCTTTTCTGCTTTTATTAGTCACCGTATGCAGATTATTTTTTGAGTGTCCCGCCGTAGCCTCATCACTCCTTCATCGATGTTAGGCTCCGCACTTACCAGTGCATGGGGTCGGTTACTACTGATACTGCACACTGCACTTCCTATGCAGATTTTGGAGCAGGTTGTGGCTGATCGAGAGGTTGGCTGTAGACTTCACAGCTAGGAGACCCAAGGTAGTCCTATTGGTGTCCGCAGGCCCTGGCGTCCCCTTCTATATCCCCAAAGTTACTGTTTTTCCTTATTTCACAAACAATTGTATTTTCTTTCGAACAAATACTTATAGTAAAATCTTAGTATGTTCCGGATTCTGGGTAGTAATAGTATGTAAGTTGTTATTTATATAGTTTCGCGTTTATTTCGATTTATTACAGCTTGTTTGCTGGTAATCACCTAAATGTAAAGAATATGCTAAATAACCTCTAACGTTGGCTTGCTTAGTAAGTGTAATGTTAGGCTCCATCACGATCCAGACGGGATTCCGGGATAGCAAAAATCTTAAAAATATAAAATATGGATCGAAAGTTGTCAAATGGAGTATATATTAGAAGGCGGAAACGGAATATTTGGGACAGTTGCATAAAAGCACGAAGCATTCAATTGCAGTAGGGCCATAAATAATTTAGAAATCTTAAAATAATCTAAAATTAATATAGAAATGAAATAGGGAATTTAATGGATGAGCGAAAACGTATGATAATTATACATTTACGACTGAAGCCAGACACAAAAGCTTCCAAACTTTAAAAAAAGAGGCTGAATTAGTACCTACAACCTCCCACTAGGATTTGAACTTGAAACATCATGGTTCTCACCCATTTCATTGATCATTAAGCCACACCGTTGGGTGCTATAATATAGACCAATATATTAATAAACAAAATAAAACTCTATTAACATAATTTATTAATAAATCTTGATATGCCAATGCAAAACGACAAAAGAGTTTTATTTGAAAAATAAATTATTGAGGAATGAATCTAAGCGACGGGGTTAGGTGTCGAAAATTAAGCTAAGATGACAGGTGTCTGACCTTGAGCTCGCATGGAGAGAGGAAAGGAAGATTCTAGAGAGATTATATAACTGGTGGAAAATTCTGTATACTTTCCAATTAGCTAAGTAGTGTACTTATACACGTAAAAGGAAAAGAAATAAGAAAGCGTGACAGCTATGTAACAGCTAATTACCAGACTACCCCTGTAACTAATTCAACTCCTAACCGCCTAACCTAACCAACTGACTAATGAGCTATTACAACACAAACAGATAAAAACAATACAACAACATACAACAACCCTATAATCTTAATACCCTCCCTCCCCCCCCCCCC